>VZTT01018623.1:7396-20548 GCA_013400855.1 Buphagus erythrorhynchus | reverse complement strand
CGCGACCAGGAGGCGGGCGGTGGCCGCAGGGTGGTCAGCTTCGACGGGGAGCCCATGCAGACCGAGTCCAACGGCGACGAGGAGCCCGACCGCGGCGACGACGAGTCCGACTCCGACTTCGAGCGTAAGTGCCGGCGCTGCCGCTGAGCGGGCGCGGGGTCCTGCCGGGGGTTGCAGCCCAGGGCCGCCCGCCGCCTCCCCGCCGTGCCCGGTGCCCGGTGCCGCGGCCGCTGGGCACAGCGGGCAGCAGGGCGGGATTGAATGGGGGAGAGGCACCGCCGGCTCCCTAGCCCCGCGGTGCCGCCGCTCCCGCTCCCCGCGGGCTGCCGGCCGTGCTCCGGGAGCGCCGGATCGCCCCAGCCCCGTCCCGGGGGTGTCCGGCGCGGCCGAAGTGCCCCGGGGTCTGACCGGGGATCGCCGGGCAGCGAGCGCGCTGCCAAGCATGTGATAGGGAAGATCATGTGTTATTGTGCAACCTGTTCTGTACTTATCTTTACATTTCTGTCTTTAAATCATTGCGGACGAGAGTGGTTGGGGTTTTTTTTCGCTGAAACTGGGGTGGTTTGTTGCCCCTGTTGTGTATTTAAAGTGGCTGTTATAAAGCACTGAAACAACTTTCGCTGTTTAGCAACATACTAAAATTCAAAGCCACCTGTATATTGCTTTAATACTGCCAGTCTCGAAGATGGGAAGATACTTAACCTGAGCTGGACAATGAAATGCCACTTGTCAAAATTGTACTGTGTGTTTTGGGCTATGCAGTGTGTTTGTAATTTGGGCTGTAACTGAGCCTCAGTACGAGAAGTTATTTAAAATGCCTCTGAATGGTGGTACTTGGCACGCCCAGAATTTTGGACCTGAAATCACTGAATACTTTCTCATTATTAGAATGTAGCTTAAAGGGGAGGGGAAGGTGAGAAAAGGCATGCTTTCCCTGAACTTTCAATGCCCTCGTTTGAAGGTCTTGTGCCCTTGACCTATAACGTAAAGGTTTCTGATTTTTATTGATAGAGGATCCTCTTTTAGAGCAATTACTGGATGTCACCTTGTGGATGAAGTGTGCTCTTAACATCTACTCCCTGGTTAACAGTTTTAGAGAAACAGGAAGAAATTAAGCTATGGAACAAATAATAGTTTTTATTAAGGAAGCATTGAGACACCAGCTATTTTTGAAGTGCTTTTAGGCTGGGAACTTCACAAAGTGAAACACATCTTAAAGTCTTGGAAATAGACAAACAGGACACGAAATGTACAAGAGGACAAGAGTGAAATGTACAGTCAGAATGAATTAAAAACCAGTTTTTGATATCACTATCTGGATTTGGATGTGTTCTCTCCGAGAAGTTCTGTTCAGGGCATGAAGAAGAGTAGATGAAAGGTGCAGGGTAAAGATGTGGACACTGGTGGTGACTGAAGTTACGGGAATGTTCAAGTATGAGCACAGATTTATGGAAATTACAGGTGACTTTTTGCCCTGCAGCCAAGTCAGTGATATTTTCAAACATCCTTAAATATGAAAGAAGTTAGAGTTTCATGTAGAACATATTTTAAAATTAAACTCCATGTTGGAAAAATTTCAGTAGATAGTTGGATGTAATTCTTAAAAATGTGCAATGTCTTTGTATTCAATATTTTCCTTAAAAAAAAAAGAAACTCCAACCACAAAAAATCCCTCAACTAACAAAACCAAACAAAAAACCCACTCTACCAGAAATCTAATGTTTTTGAGTGTGATTTTGCTATTTTGTGATTGGTCTACCTAGATTTGGGGTTTGAAATACCATCTTCAGGGAAGTAAGTGTAAAATCTTCTTTCTGAATGTTGCAACTGCAGCTGGAGGGATCCTCTGAAATTAAGTGTTTTCATATAAAAATGTAAAAATTTAATGATGGCATGCAGCTTTACATAGTGAGGCTGTCCAAAGCAGAAGGGTGGTTCCTTTGCTTCATATTTCTGCTTATCATCTTTCTGTCTTAGTCAGAGAGAAAATTAAATTAACAAGGCTGGGGACTTTCACTTGTTGTAGTATAGCTCTTTGGGCAAGTGCTACTGTCAGTAATGCTGTTTTGCTTCTTATCTGGAAACCTATGCTGTTCCCCCCTTGTGGTTTCCCGGGACCAGTGCCATGTTCTCTTTAACAGCAGGTGAGGATCCCTCTGCACGGTCAGGGAAATGATTCTTTCTTGCATTGTTTAACAGTGTGGGTGACAGTCAAACGTGGCTATGTGTTAATTATGTTTCTGTTGTAACTGTTGTCTCTATCAATGAAAAATGTTAGTTTAGAGGTTCTGATACCTGATGACTGTCATAAGTAGGACAATACTTGTGGAAGACAAGATCCTAGAAGCTTATATCTGCTTAGTATTTAAAGAATATGTGGAGATAGGGGAAACACACACCTTTGAGTTGCTGTGACGGGTCAAATGGATGTTTTAAACATGTTTCCATTCTGTTTATAAATAAAAAAATGAAATTCAGCAGTTGTTTTTGTAAATCATTAGGTTAAGGAAACTTAAAGCTAGTTTAAATAATTTCCCTTGCTGTATATGTTGGTTGTAGGAAAGATCTTCACAAGTAATGTGCTTGTCTTCACGTGTGTATGTCACTAGGCTGCATCTGCACACCCAGACTGAGAGAACATTTTAGATAAGTTATGTGGGGTTTTTTGTATGCTCTGAGTGCATATGTTCATAGAAGCAAGAATAAGTCAGAAGGGGGTTTGGCCTTTGGTATAAGCCATGTGGCAGATGTCTTCAAGTAGTCATAGTGATGCCATAGTGGCACTCTCTCCATGTGGTAAAAGTCACTGAAACTAGCTAGGCTACGAAAAAAGACTTTTGTTCTCTTAGGATGATCACTCTTAGGTGATGCTTTGGAAATTATTTCCAGGTTTGTGTTTTCTGTCTGACCCCCTGGAGTTTCATCCTTCATTTTTACTGTTTTTGTACATGTGATCAAAGGACATTAGGATGTGGCTGTTCAGCAGAGTGCATTGTAAGGCATATGTGGAAATAAAATAATGATAGTTGTGGGGGAACCTCCAGAAACATTTATCCACTGGGCTGTGGCAGGGAATTTAAGGGATACACAGCTTTCCTCAGAGCCTTTATTTGTTTGGTATGACTGCAAAACTGAGAAGTTGAGAGGGTTGGGAAAGGTGCAAAGCAAGACCTTCAAAAATCAGGCTGAGAATGTAACCAGGGACAGATATGTATTCTTCAAGTGCATTGTTGACCATGACACTTGTACTTTTAACAAGCAGGCTCTGAATGGATGTGTTAAGACTGTGAAATTAACTCCACAGAAATGATGTGTTCACTGTTTGAGTTACTGCTTTGGGAAACCTCCTGTTGAGGAGCACACCTGAAGGAAGGCAGAGGCTCTGCTTCCCTGTCCCTTGAGGCAATTGCACAAAGGTGCATGATTAACTTGCTGTTTTGTCTTATTTTTTTGTAACAATAAAACCACTTTTGTGTGTTCTTGGAGGTATTAAGTATAACTAACAATGGGACTGAAATATTTTTGGGGTTATACTAACTTGAGCAACTCAGATGTTTCAACTAATTACAAGTATTTTATTGCAAATAAAATTTTTCCTTCTCAGGATTTCACCTTGATACTGAAGGAAAGATGATGTGCTTTTCAGCTGCTCCCTGAGCAAAAGAGAGCCCTTCTTAGTATTTTGCTTTTGAAATAATCCTCTTCAGTATACTCTCTTGTGATGGGAAATGGTGCATATGAATCTAGATGGACAGGTGGAAAGATTCTTTAGGTCTGCACTGAGCTTCTCAATTAAAATTTGAGGATTTGCTAAATGTCATCTTTAAAATATCAGTAGAGTATCTGAGCAGAAGGGAGTAGAGAAATGCTCGTGTACATTGTTAGATCTTGAATGTAATACAGAATAAGAGTTCAGTGCATCTTTGCAATATTTAACTTTTTAATTGTTAATGGAAACACTTGGTATTAAATTAAACCTGATTTATAGATTGCTCGTCTTCTAATTTTTAGCATCATTTGCTTATGCTTTCTTACTCTGATGTCCTTTGGAATTCCTCAGAAATCACTGTTATATCAATCACAGAGTGTTTATGCTCTGCCTACATCACTTCACAGGTTAGGCATAACTCCTTGCTGTTTCCCTGAAATAATTCATTGAAATTTACTGAATTATAGGTGTTGGATGACGTTAAAACTTTTGCAGTATAGCATTAGAAGAGTGGTCCTTTTGAAAAATACTGTTCAAGTTTTCAGATGTAATTCAGATTTGTGGGATATTGCACATGTTGCTGTGAGATACCATCAGCTTTGAAATTAAAATACTTTGAACTTTTTACTAGTGCTTTCACCTCCTTACTTCATCCTTTAACTGTTAATTAGCTGGCAGTAAAACACAGTAGCTCTTTCCTCAGATGTGCAATGCAAATTCAATCCAAAGAGTAGCTATTTTATTTAAAATCGAGGTGGCACAGTGAGCACTCTCATAATCTGATGATTACTAGCTCTGCATACCTTTTTTTTTTAATAGTAGTTATAACAAAAGTGTTTTGTGCTCTACTTAAGTAGTCTCTAGATTTTTAGGGGGCTGGAGGAGAAAGCTGGGTTAATGGTTGGACTCGGTGATCTTAAAGATCTTTTCCACCTTAAACAGTTCTATGATCTGACTTCATGAAACCTTTGAATTTGATATACAAAGAAAAGAAATGCACATTCTTGCTTTATGTTTTAAAAGGTATGTTCAAACAAGCCTAGTGACCAGAAGGCATAGAAGAAGCTTTAGTTTTATTTATTCTTTGATCTCCATCAGTGGCATGAAAACAATTGTAAAGCAAATTATTAGTGATGCATCTGTGTACTAAGAGGAGAATATTTCTGCATTTAATTTTCTAATTTAACTAATTTTTGGTTTTACTAATTTTTACAGTGCAGTATCTTGAATGTACTTAACATAAAAAATATGAAGTGAAGGAGTACTGTTGTGCAGCTGCTGTATTTGCACGTCTTTGCTTTTGCAGAGGCAGTTCTCCATGACTTAAATCTGAAGGATTAAGTAGAGTAGCTGCTGTTAGTACTAGTGGAACTTCACTCCCTATATTTATCTTGTTCTCATGGGGGAATTTTGAAGATAAACTAAGTATTAAGGAAGACTGATTTTACTTCTTTTCAGTTGCTTAGTTGCTTGGATAGAACATGTAAATACTTTTTTTTTTTCCTGGAGGCCTTTTTGCTTCCGTATTTGTTTATCACAATAAAATTGCTTTTCAGTACTTGTTCTTAAGGCTGCAATTACTGTATTACATGGTTAGACTAGGAATTTTTTAAACTAAGTACTGTAGTTCTAAGGAAGCCAGCAATTGTAGCTCAATGGGACTTGAAGGAATGTTTAATCAGTAATCCTCTGTACAAAGGAAAGTTAATCAGAATATGTCTGTAATATGTTCTTACCTGAGATAGTAAAAGAACTAGAAGTATGAAGTAAAGGGATAAAAGGTGCTGACTAGCTGAGAAACAGAGAATTATAGGTGGATTGACTGACATTCAGATATCCCTGGATATTGCTGAATGTATATTGATTTACGTCAGGAAGGATGAACTTCTGTATTAATTATAAAAGCTAAGTTTCTTGCAATTTTGGCATAGTGCACGTAGAGTTATTTGTAATGTCTTGCCCTCAGCACTGTTAATATTCCTGTAGCATCTATTAGATATTCCTTACAATCTCTTGAGAAAGATACCCTCTTTCTTCAGTTTGCATTTAGTGGCTTGACATAATTGTTCTGCTTTAAGTGATCAATATGTCCTAAAATGTGAGGAAGCATGCAGTGTTTTTTTGATTGTTTAAAATTTCATTTAAATTTGTATTTGTAGTCTGTTGCATACCAGTAACTTTTCACATAACTCTTAAGCTTGTTATTTTCTGAAAGGGCTTTAGATAGTTGCTATGACTGTACAGATAAATTTTTTACTATTTCTGCTCTGTTGGTATCCTGTTGTTATTCCATGTACTAGCCTCTAAAAGAGCATAACTAACTATGAGAGAAGTGGGTAACTAGCCATTATAAATAATTGCTGAATTCTTAACTGCCTGTGTTTCCATGTTGAAGAAGTTTATTGTAAGAAAAGTTGTATGAAATTTCTGAAATAGTATTCTTCTAGCTGGTTCTAAAATTAAGCAAAAGGAAGATACCATATATCAGTACTAGATATTGTACTGAACATTAATTTCTATTTAACTTTGCTATTTTTTGTTCATTTAATAAACTGATACTAGAATGCTGAGACAATTCTGTCAGTATTCCCCTCGTGCTAGTACTGAAGTTTTCTTGTACCCTCTTATCTAAAATGCAACAATGGAGATTTCGGGGAAGAGGAGGAGACAGCAGAGAACAAGCTCACTTCAATCTATTCACCAGTCAGTCATTAAAAACGTTAATGTCTGACAGAGCAGTTGCTCATTATTCAAATGAAGACTGGAAATGTAGCCAAGATGAGCTATGAATGTTTCCCACTGGCTTCAGTAATGTTTTCAGCTTCATGAATGATCATTCATATTTTCTTGTGAAAGAAGAGGGAGGCAGTAATAAGTATAACTCACAAATGCACTGGTTCCTCTTTTAGAGGGTTGTTATTTCTTCCTCTGTAATGGTCCTTTAGATTCCTTTAGTTATGCTTCTTTGTGTTCCATGCCTGTTTTTGCATCAGTACTTTGGTATGTAACAATTGTTGGGTGGTTTTTGATGCATCAAAATTTTTTGATTCACGTAGATTTATTTTTTTTTCCTGAGGTACTGTCAGCTCCACAGCAAATGGTGTGTACTCTTCTCCAGTCTTTTAGTGTCTTTATACGTCACTGTAATATGAAACAGACAAGGGAAATAATAAATCACAAAAACATTGGTTAGAAAAGCAGCTGGGAGGGAATTCAGGAAATCTTGAGTGTGGATGAAATGTTCTTGTAGAAAAGACTTGCATAGTCTTACTATGATGGTAATACTAATAGAGGTTGTGTACTTACGAGATCCTTTAATGTGAAAGCATATTTTCCTTTTAAAAATAATGATCTGAAAGAGGGACCATTGATGGAAACTCCAGAAATCCATTGTGCAGAACAAGCAGCTATTTTATGGTCATTGGTGTTTTGCCTGTGAGAATTGTGGAGATGATGGCAGTGTTCTCTGCTGTTGTGTGAAGGATACTTAGAAGAGAGAGGAGATTTAGAAGAAAGGACCCTGTCTTATAGTTTTCATACTGCTAGGATTTGGCCTCTGTACAAATACATAATAAATCATGTATAATAAAGGCCAGCATTTTATTAGTAGCAGTTTTACTGCTAGTCCTTTCCATACAGGGGCATTTCTTTTCTGTGTAAAAATGGCAGATGATTGAGAGTGGCAGTTTTCTGTGCATAGATATGGAAATTCCCTTTAGGGGGAGAGAAAGCATCTTTAGGAACAGCATCTCTTCAAGGCATGAGGTAGGGACTTGCAGGTATTCCTTCTGTAGCATTGCTTTTAATGTTATTTAAAACCAACAACAACGTTGGGGTTTTTTTTTTAAGAAATGTTAAGGCACTCTGTTCTCTCCTTTTATTTCCTGGTGGCTTGCAGAACAGCTTTGCTTCTGTTCAGAAATGGTCTCTAGCCTGCAGGGGCTGGCATGATGTCAGCTTTTGGTGTGAGGTCATCTTACAGAAGTCTGGAACCCTGCATTCCTTTTTGGGTATTAGTGAAGTCCAGACCAAGGTAGTCAGATCAGGGGCCTGACCAGCAGAACTGAGCAAATTGTCACAAAATCTCACTCCCAACGTGTGAAGAAGGGTTAAGATTGCAAATTGGAGGGAAGGTACATGTTCTCCCACCAGTCACTCTTCTGTCCTTCTGGATCTGAGTGGTTTCGTTGCAGAACATTGTAAAAACGTGTGGAGTTTGTGAGGGGAACGAAATATGGTTTTTGGATGAGGGTTGAGAAACTGCTTTGTAGTTTTCCTCTGTATTTTTGAATCAACTGCAGTGCCAATTTCCTCATTCTTGGTGATTGCATATTGACAAACTGCTGTAAAGCAGGATGTCACAATGGCTCTTCATTTCCATTTTGGTTCTTCCTCCCTTGGGACAGCATATTGTTTTCTGCTTCCTATCGAGAAAACTGTGTTCCATAGAAGAAATAAAAAAAAAACCAACCACAAATATTTTTGTGTTATTTTTCCTGGTGAGGCTCCAGTAAACACTTATTTCTGTGGCAACACTTGTGCTAATTATGATAGTTTAGGAAGAATTGCTTCCTCAAGGACATCTGTAGTGAAGGAGCTGATCAGTCTCTGGTTGTCACAGGTATGGGGGCTACCCCTCTCTAAAAGATGGCTCCTGTACAGCCCTGAAATGAAAATTGAGTTACTTCTTTTTTTAAAAAATATTTTAATTTTTTTCAACAGTAATTGTTCAGAAGCAGTTTTTAAACATTTGATGTTATCAGTGTTCCTGATTAAAACTTGTGAGTATTTGTAAGACTCAAAGGGTTTTCAGGTTAATAAATTATGAAAGATAGCTTCTTAGAATAAATTAATATATAGTCTTCTTTTATACCTTTGAAGAGGGGTGGGGGAAAGATGTGTAGTTTTGTTATAATATGCTAAAAATTGATGCTATTCGGAGTGGTGATATTCAGAGACCAATTTCTGTAGTGTTAAACATCACTGGATACAAAATTTTTAATTCTAATCTTGAGATGGTGTAACTTTATGATAAAAAGCCATAAATACAATTGGTATTTTTTATGAGCATCTCTTAAATCCCTGTGAAGTAATTTTAATTTCTTATTGCTGGAAACATGTAATTATTAACTGCTTTACCAATTTTTTCATAGCACTATGAAGGAATTTAACTTTGCATGATGTGTACTGATTTTGCTAGTGGTTTTAGCTTTTCTTAGCTTTTCATAGCTGGAAGATCTGCAGTGTGTACATTTGTTGTGTAGCACTGTGTGACTCGGGGGAGTTGTATCCTAGAAGTTCTGCTCCTAAAAATCAGTTCATTTGGAAGCTGAACCATGCAGCAGAACCTGCTGCAGCTCAGTTTGGTCAAGGAATTTTTTATCATTACATCCAAATATTATCAAAGTGGATGTTATTTGTCCAAGCCTCTTGCCGAGATTTTGGACATCCATGAGCAGATTTGGCACAGTGCTCAAGGACCTGGCTCAATGGTGAATTTGTGGTTGGACTCAATCAATTATCTTAAAGGTCTTTTCCAACCTAAATGACTTTATAAAAGAGGGTTTTCCCTGGTCTGGGTAGAACACACTGATATTTTTTACTATTATCCCTTCTTAGGATACAGAACATATGTCTGTCTTTGCCCTTCCTCTTTCCCAAAAATCCTCTTCCTGTGAAAGTGCACAGGATGCAATTACTGGAAGTGTGTGTGGGGGGCTCTGTTGTCAAAATACATTTTCACATGAAGATGATTCTTTTTACAGCTATATGTTGTAAGTAACTGTTGAATGTTGATATAATGTTGTTAGAAGTGTAAATCTGAAGGAGGAAAAGCTATAAAACACTTTATTTTGAGATATGGTACAGAAGTTGGTTTTGCCCATTAATTTGGTTGTGTACCGCACCCTAAAGATGCCAGATTAGAAGATAAAACAATTTTAAATTTTAAAGCATACATATTTATAATCCACTCAAATTTATTTATACTTTATTTACTAAAAGGAGCTATAATCAAATTATATCTCAATGAAACAAGGCTCACTTGTGAATTATTGGTGAATATATTGTACTGGCAATGAAGTAGTACTTCATGTTCTCTGCTCATAATATCACAAAATTGCCAGAGATGTTAATGATGCTTCTGTAGAATCCTTCATACTCTGTGTACACGTTCTCCCTGATCAGTTTGTGTCACCCCTCAGTCCTCTGGCTGCCACCCTCCTGCAGAGCTCAGGCTGTGCTGGCTGCTGGAGAGGCGTGGAAGCACTGGGTACAATTCACATTTTGTTCTTATTAGAAAAGCCCCAGACAGGAAAGTGGTTGTGAATTGTAGAGTCAGTTGTGCTCACATGGAGGATCCTGCACCTTAGAAAGGAGGGAAAGTGAGGCAGAAAACTTGGTGTCCAGTGTTGTGACTCTGAAGCTCCCACTACAGCATAAAATCCTGCAAATCCAGTGTACCTCCTCTACCACTACTGTAGATAAATCTGTATATAGCAAGGACACAAATTGTGGGTTGATGTGGGGATTTTGGTGTGTTGGTTTTTGTTTTGCCTTTTTTTTTTTAACTGGAAAGCAGATCCCTTCATTTCCAAGTATATGTAGAACTTCTTATAAACAACTGATCAATGTTTTCTGGTTTAGGTTATTAAAAATGTGGTGTGATGTATTATACCATTTTTTTCTGCAATTTTTTAAAACATATGACATATGGAACACTAGTTCTTTGAATAAATTTTTTATAATTTCACAGATCAACAACACGTTCTCAGCCTTTTTTAAGCACTTAATAAAAACCCCCCAAAACTGTAAAAACCAGACTTCCGGAAGAATTGAGACAGCTTTTAAAATTGTTGATCTTTTGAGACAGGTCATTTACAAACTGTTCAGGCAAGAATGAGTCTTCAGAGGTAATTACTTGTGCAGGATAGAATGCTACATCCTAGAAGGGTTCTAGCTGATCAGCTGATAATAGATGCCTTTTGTCACACAGGCTAAGCTGGCTGATACTCCTGCTGAGGTTTGTCCAGGATGTGGATGCTCCTTGACTTTTTTGTTACTTTATTAGAATAAGAGCTAGTTTGGTGTATTCCAGTTGTGTCAATACTGAACATTTTAAGAATGCTCAAGAAATGCTCAAGAAAAAATGCTCAAGAAAGTGCTCAGTTTGCAGTTATGGAGAATGTGCCCATAGTAAGAACCAGTAGAAGGCCAGGCTATTTCTCAGCCTTGTTCTTTGTACCTTTCTCCCTTTGAAAAAACCCAGCCAACCAAGTTAAACCCCAATATCCCAAAATCTGTGCAGTGACTGTGTCAGAATTTATAGTTACCTACCTGGAAAAAGGATGCCTGTAACTAGATGCATCTACCTGCAGATGAATTATACTTCTATTTGCCTTCTGGCCATTGGAACTTAAAATGGAAGCAAAGCATGAATTTTAATGAGCTGTTGAGGATCTTTTTGGAATTACAGAATGGTTGAGTTTGGAAGGTGCCTCTGGAGGTCATCTTGCCTGATCCCTTTTGTGAAGCTGGACTGCCTATAGTAATTGCCTAGGACCATGTCCAGATAGCTTTTAAGTATCTCAGATGGAGATTCCAGAACCTCTCTGGGCAATTTATGCCAGTGTTTGGTCACCCTCACAGTAAAATGTGCCTCATCATGTTCAGGTGGACCCTTTCTGTATTTGACTTTGTGGCCATTGGCTCTTGTCCTGTCACTGAGTGCATGTGAGGAGAAACTGCCTCTGTTGTCCTTCAATGCCCTTCAGGCATTGATAAGAACTCTGAGCCTTCTCTTCCCTAGGCTGACAGTCACAGCTCTTTCAGCCTGTCCTCACACAAGAGATCCTTCAGGTCCCCTCATCATCTTTATGGCCCTTTGCTGGACTCTGTCCAGTATGTCTGTGAGTCTTTTGTACTGGGGAGCCTGGAACTGGACAGGGAACTCCTCGAGGTGTGACCTTACTAGGGCTGAGTAGGAGGGAAGGACCACCTCCCTTGGTGTAGCAAGGATGCATCAAAGGCTGTCCAGAATACCCTGGAAGCAGCGTGCCTTGCCTGGCACATACAAGTGTGCTCATGCCTTGAGTTAAATGTGGATGTATGAGATTAGGCTCTGAATCAGCTTGAAGTGACACTTGATTGAAATTCCTTGTGCTCTTTTATTCAGATCAAATCAGATGACAGCACAACCTATTGCAGTTTTGTCTTATGTAAAAACACAGTATGTTTCATCATTCAAATGTCAGCAGGAATTGGTAATGAAATGTGAAGTGACCCAGGCAAAGAGCTGTAGGCTTTTATGTGCCTATTTTACCTGTAGGATGCTATTCTTAAATTCTACCTAGATACCTATAATTAAGCAATCCTGAACTCAGGTTGACCTGGCAGGTATAGCTGTGTAACATGCCTGCTGGGTGTATGAAACACCAGGCTCTCTCCATGTTGCTGGTTGTTTCTGCTGTGCTTCAAATGTCCTGTTTCATATTTTTCTTCTAAATTGCTCTTTTGTAGAAGTAGTTCAGTTATAGTTGTTTCATACTGTCACACAAGATACACCTGACTGTGAGAGTGACTCCAACCTGTTTTGTCTGAGACTAAACAGCTCAGAGGCAAAAGGAAAAGCTTCTTAGGCTGCATCTCATCCGTCACTGCCCATGTTAATTTTTCCTTTCTGTTGTAGTCCAAACTTGAGCAGACGAGCTGCACATCACTGATGAAAAAGGCTAAGACCAGCCCTTTTTTTCCTTGGCATTGACACAGATTGGAAGTGCTGCTACAATCAGTGGTCAGTGTTAGGTTTGTTGTGCTCTCAGGTTTGGGACTGAAACCTAGCTCTGCCTTCTAAGTTTCTTTACTTTTCTACCCTTCCCTCATAACAGATCTGAAATGGTGGCAGATCTGCAAGTGCAGGCTTGAGACTGAGCATATATGTATGCCCTGAACACAAACAATTGTCTTCCACTTCTGTGTAATTCCCTTATCTGTATTGGGAGCTGCTCTGAACCTAAGAGGATCCAGTAATCCAATTAGGCTATCAGAGGAGGGCACTGGATCATGTTGACTCTGTTCTGATGTTGCCTCTACTTGCATAATTATTTTTGTGGTGGCATAACTGTGTACCTTAATGGCTTGCGGTCTTGAATTTTGGTTTGATTTGTTTGTTACAGTACAGTGGCAAGGGTGGTGGAATGTAAGTTTCCCAAGGAAATGCGTATTTCATGAAAAGCAAGTGTTGCTGTTCTTAGAGCTCCTTTGTCATTCTTGCATACTGATTAGACTGAAATTTCTTGCAAGGTATTGAAGATCAGTTTGTCAGTGCAACAACCAGTTGCTTGTATTGGACAGGACTTTGGTTTGTGTGCACATACCTGTACACACACACATGCAGTTTTCTCTCTGTAGATTGCTGCTCACTGCCCCATTTGTCAGAAACTTAC
>VZTT01018622.1:2026-19592 GCA_013400855.1 Buphagus erythrorhynchus | reverse complement strand
TATAAGGACCTCAAGGTGTCACCTACAGCTTGTTTGATAGAAATATCTGAACCTACATGTTCCCTGGCACAGGGATCTTTTAAAAACCTCCAAAATCAGAGTCCCCAGAATGGGCTGTGTAGCTTATTCCTAGACTTATAAAGCTCTTTTCAATCCTTCAGATGAGTGCTGACCTCTTCACTTTTGTGTCCTGCCTGTACTGGACATGGAGAGCACTTGATGACAGTTTTAAGTTTGGAGTATATTATCAGACAAGCTGATGACTTTCATCTGGAATAAATATATTCCTTCAAATTTCTTCCACCTTCCACACAGTTCTTATCAAACTTCTCAATGACTGCAACTTGTGATATCAGTTGTGAATTGTGGTGCCTTTGTCAAAAGATTTGGAAGGTCTATGTCACCAGGAACACACTTTTACATTGTCCTAATTTTGGGTAAATTTGAGACACTGAAATATTGGGATGTTCTGTACATAGACCAGGAAAGCTCTTATTAACTGACATTTCTGCTTCATTATCGTTATAGTTACTTGCATTACTTCAAGTTTAAAATACTTTTCTTCCCAACAAGATAGGCAACTATTTGTGCTCATAGGCTTAGATAACATTTCAGTCCAGCAACCTGTGAATTAATTGAACTTTCCTCCAATTCCATTTACTCAACACAATAAAAGTCAATGGAGATATATACAGAACAATGTTTCCAATAAGTCTGAATTGAACATCCGTGGACTGGGTGTTTATGTGACATTTATTTGTGGTTGTCTTGTTGAATTTCGCTCAGCAGCAGGATTGATTCTTTGATTTTGCATATCACTAATTAACAATCACTAAAGCAGGATTAATAATACAGGCATATTTCAAATATTTGCTAATGATTATGATTTTTTTTTTTGGTCCTTGTTCCTACACAGCATTTGAGCATCTGTCAGTTGCAAATGTTGTGCAAGTGTTTGGCAACACTGCTAATGTCCTCTTCTGCGAAGGAATACTGACGTTCTCTGTTGTAGACTTTGTTTGTTTAACGTAGTGATCAAAAGGCACATTGCATTGCCACCAAACCTGAGTCACCTTCCCCAAGGAGTAATCACCCTTTCTTTCCATGTGGGTGGAGACTGTATATTTCTTAGTAAGGCAGTGGTGATCTCAGTGCAAAATTTCTTGATAATACCTACTAAGCAGAAGAGGGCTATTTTATATTGAGGTGGGAGAAAAAAGAAGGTTTGGTGCATACACGCTGGTAAGCTTTTGTCACTGCAGTGCTGAGACCATGGCAGCAGCCTGGTGTCTGGTTTCTTCTGAGCACAGTTAAAGAGGAAGAGGGAAGAAGCATCTGTAGAGGTGGTGCTATGAACTTTGCAAAAACATCTGGCAGATCCTTGCTGTAGCAAAGGAATAGAAACGTCACTCAAATTTTTTTTTTTCCAGACACGCTGCCTGGTGCAATTTCTCAGTTTCTAATGGAGACATTCTTCTGTGGAATCACTGGGTTTGGCTTTTTATGGTTAGCAAGATGCAGCCACGTCAGGGCACATCAGGATGCACCCTGATGGTGACTGCCTGCTGTGGGCATCAGCACGTGGTAGCAGAGGGAAATGGTGGGAGGTGGAGGGTGATGAAGCTGCCAGTCATGTGCTAGAAGATGGATTGGAGTGTGAGGAAGACTGGTTAATCCTGCCCTAGAGGAGGCAAAACAGAAGACTTTGCAGACAAATGCCACTTCCTTTTGCACCAAGAAGAAAAGCAGGAGGGAGGAAGGAAGGGGAGGAAGGGCAGGGTTCAGAGCCAGGGATATGACAAAACCAACCCTCGAGGTCTCTCCATTTCTCTCCCATTACTACCAAACCCTCCCAGCAGTCTGGTCAGGGGCAGAAGGGAAGAGCAATTAAAGGGAAGTGCAGGGGATGTAGGGTGACATATCAGAAATTTGCTGGAATTGGACATATGGGCTGGACCGTGATGAGACTCTACAGAGTTACTCATAATACAAAGTTTCAAAATATGGATAAGTCATGCTCAAAAAATTACTTCTGTCTGAGGGCGGGGAATATTTTCCCCAGCCCCTGCTTGTGAGACAAATAAGAAAAGGGAGGGGGTGGTGAAATCACTGAACTGTTTAAATAAAGATAGTCGCACTGAAGTTTGCTCAGGTAATACTTCATCTTGCTGCCTGTTTTCTAGAGACTGTCCAGGGCAGGTACCTGACAGCACAGCTGGTCCTGCTGGGGCACAGAAGTGGCACAGGATTGTGGCTGGGAGCCTGAGCCTGGGCTCAGTAAGGACTTTGGGGATTTTATGTAAGTTATCTTATGAATTAGAACAACTGATACTAAGCACCTATGTTTTTTTAAAGGCTGTCTGCAATCAGAAAGATTATTAATTTCTTTTAGCCTCACAGAGACATCAGCTGGTAGATGATAGTTGCCTTTAGCATATTATTTTTTTTATATGCATTTTTGCTCTTCTTTCCCAAACGGATAAGAGTATGAATCTCCTTATACACAGATACACTTCTTCACTCTCTATCTCAAAAAAAAAATATTTTTTAGAGCAATGGCAGTAAATTCTTCTGATTTTCACTATCAAATTGCTCTTAAAAGTTATTGAATCTTATGGCTGGTCCAAATTTTACTTGTGTTGAACTGGGTACCAGTGCTACTGCTTTACCATCACTGACCTGGGATGATCCTTTCAAAGGCACTTCTGAATAGACACATCTTGACTGCTGTAAATAATTCAGCTGTGACTATCCCTGCATGATTGTGGTGTGACTGACAATGACCAGACACCCGGATTTCTCATATTTGCAGAAGATGAAGTGACAGAACAATGTTTGAGCCTGATGGGAGGAAAGCTTCTTCCCTGTCTGACTTTAAAAAGATCTTTGGTTGCATCAGCCGTGTATCAAGTCATTCTGACCTGCTACAGTCAAGTTTCCATAAATACAATCTACAAAAGGAAATACTTGCTCTAGCTAATGCTGCAGGAAATTACAGGTCAATTCATTTATCATATGCATCAGTATAATATGGCAGTGGGTGCACACATTATTCCTTTGATTATTCAGAGCATTGCTCTAAATCACTTGGTGCTCAGGACATGTTCCTGCAGATGGCAAGAACCAGCAAGTTCAGTCTAAATGGGGGAGCCATAATTTACTGTCTCTGTCAGTTACTCTGACAACTACATGGAAGTTCAGCCATGGTACTGAAGGCTGTGGTGCTCTCTCAGCTTGAAATTAACCTTTAGGTGATATCCAGGTTAGATGGACATCAGGAGCCAGTGAAGACTCATGTCATCTGGAGATGCAAACTGATGGGTGATTTTCCCTGCTTTGTCTCTAGCTCTCCCCCTTCCATTTCCACCTGTCTTTACTTGAAACTGCTGATAAGATATGTGGTACCTGCCTGCCTTTTCCATAGTTGTCACTCTGGAGAGGGGGGGACAAGAAGCAATCAGAAATTAGCAATACATATGAGGAGTTTGCCAACATAGTAAAGTGATAACATTGATAGCATTGATCTTTGCTTTGAAGCTCTTTTGATCTAGCAGATATCAAAGTACTTCACAACGGCAAAATTCAAGTGCTCTACTGCTTTTTTTCAGCTGGGACCACTGAAGCACAGAGATGTACTAGAATGTGTTCTAAATTACCCAGTGAGCCAGGACTCACTGCACCTGGCACTCCAAAGAGCCCTTGCTCTATCTGCTAATTAAAATAATGTAGGGTGGGCAACTCAAGCCTGGTGATACATGGAAGGAAGCAAACACAGTCATTGCAAGAGTCACACATGCCATAGGAAAGACTCAGTAAGAGCTGGTGTCTCCTTTCAAGCTCCATTAGAGCCTCTCCCAATATTCCTTCTCCCTGTTGCATTCTCTTCCTGCAGATGTTTTGAAATACATATATTTAAAAAGGCCTGAAGAGTATCTTCATGGTGGATGCTCAGCAGTTATTACAAGACTCAAAGCCAAATCCGCACTTCTAAAAGTCTTTTTGAGACCTGAAATTCTTTGTAAGAATAAGGACCTCTCACAATCAAAACCATCTATCTCCAGGGGACTAGAAGTATGATCTAGTGTGGGTTAACATCAACACTCAGATTNAATGGAACATCAACACTCAGATTATCCTTGTGCTAGGTATAGAAGTAAAGGAAGCCTTTAAGTTTCATTTGGAGATGTTGGGAGCTGTTGGAAGAACAGGATTCCCTTAGGCAGATCATTCCCTGATGCTGATGTTTCCTTCTTCCTAAAGCATTCCCAAGTATTTTCATTTGTCTTAAGTTTTGGGCATAAAGAAAAATGTTGGATAACACCATAGCCAGGCACATCTTTAAATACTTTTTTATGTTTGCAGAGGTATACAGGGTGAACATTTTGGTGGGAAGAAGTTTCTGGTGTTATCAATATTTATCACAGTCTTTCCTAAGATTTCCTTACCGAACATTCACTGAATGAGGTTTAATAAAAAAAAGAAAGAAGTAGCTTTCATCTGTTTGCCAGTGAAATTCAGTTTTTGTTTCTCACACTGAGTTCTCAGGGATTTGTTGTCCTTGTCACATAAAGCACTTTATGACAGGAAAATGATGTTCCATTATCAAAAGTGATCAGCACAAAGATCCTGGAAGTGCAGCCATGCTTGATGTTTATTTAAATTACCTATTGTTTTAGCAAATTAGAGCCACTTTTAGGTGTTTAGATTAGGAATATATCAAATTGAAAGAGAAAATTCAGCTGCTGTTCTATTTAAATGTGTATTTATTTACTGAACGAAGCATACATTTGAGAAAGGTGGTAAAATAATATTTCTATGCAGAAGTGGAATTTGGTTTGTCAGTTCTCCACACTTTGAAAACTTTGGTGTGCTGAAAAACTAGGTTGAAAAAATACGACTGTATTGCAGAATTATCAAAAGGAGATAGAGCTGGAATGAGGACAGCTGCTTATTTAAGCAGCTGTGAGGGAGGGAGGCAGTGTGGGATGAGGATGATAAACAAGTTTGTTGATTCCTCATCCTAAAATCCACCAATAATTCATTCACCACAAGACACTAACACCCAGATACCTGCTAAGGTGAACAGAGTAGCTTAGAGAGCCATTTTTCAGGTAGCAAATACCAATGCATCAGTCTGTGTTCAGCTTTCCCTTGCAATCACAGTGGTTGGAAACTGACTTTTTGATAAGTGAAGGCAGATCTGAACAGATTACACATCAAAGGTAAATGCCATATTCCAGGCTCACACAAGTCATGCAGCATGCACAGGACTGACATAAACTTGGCTGATTTGTCTCTGTGATTGAGATACAAAAAGAATTGTTTTTCAGATGAAATCAACTCTTGCTTTTAATCTCCATTCTGCTGCTTGTGGGGATGTTTCCTGGAATATCCAGAGTTTGGTTTTGTTCCCCTAGAGAAGCTCAGGAAATTTCAGTCAGATTTGAGTTAAGTCTGACCTAAAATATGATGTCAGCTCTCATACACTGAAGTGTGTTAAAAATATGAAAACACACTATGAATCATAAAGAACCAAGTGATTTTGATTCCAGGATTATGATTCTAGCTGGAAAAAATGAGAATCAGTAAACTGAAAACACAAAATGATGCTTTGACTTTGATACATTTCCCTTCAAAGGAGAGAAGAAAACTAAAAGCATCTGTTGATTAGAGTATGAAAAGCAGATAGAGTACAATTTATTGCTATTGATAAAATAGCAATAGTATCGATAATAGTAGCACCTAGAGTTTTTTGCTATAATAGAGTATTCCTTGTTGAATTTCCTGGTGTGAAAAAGGAATCTTTATTTGATGAGCTTTAATCTATAAAAATTCCTGACTACTGCTGTGCACACTGGAGTGGAGCAGAGAAAGGCAAATATACGGTTTAAGGAGAAGATGAAGGACATCAGCTTGTTTAGTCTAACAAAATAAGCACAAAATAGTGGAGTGGGGATACAATAACTGTAAGTAAATACACTGGACCATAACACTTCGAAAGGAAGAGAATACTTAAACTAAAGGATAAGGTTAGCTTACTAAAAATAGGTAAAAACAGGTCAAAAATAGATCTCTGCTGGAAAACAGATTTCCAGACCCAAAACGAATGAGAATTTGGAACAACCTTCTTCTAGGGCCAAAATCTCTGATTAGTTTTAAAGGAAAGCTGGATGTATTTGTGAAAATGGTACCTGTGATGCCCATGGAATATGCCTGATTGTGCAGAAGACAAAGATACTCTCTGCTCTGGCATTTTTATTTTCTGCCCTTTCTTTTAGAAGCAGGATGAGAAACAACAATTCAGAAAGTATGCAGGCCAGACATACATCTTCACTGTACAATTACAGGGCAGTAAGGGTGCACCTCTTGTGCATCTGTCAGTGGGAGGTGAAACATGGCATTTCTCAAGTGCAGAGCTGTTATCAGTCAAACTAAGCAAAAACAAATTTTGAACAAGTGAAAAAAGGTTCGTGTTTCTCCCCACACTGTATTTTAGTTATTTGTTTCTGTCCATGCTGTATTTTGTTCCCAAAGGAAAGAAACCAGGAATGTACTCCCTTGGTAGGAAGGATAAAAGGGAGAAACTTTCTTGCTTTGGAAATGACCTTGTTGAATTGTTCCAAGCAAACTGATGGTTTTACATCTATCAAGTGCAAGATTAAGTTATTAATACATGTTTATAGAACACATAAGCAAACCTCCTTATTATACATAGACAGCAACAAGAGAGAGGGAACAAAATACCTAATTTGATGGGAGTTGGTGAATCTGAAGAGTCAGTAGGGAATCAGACCTGCCAAACTTTTGCTACATCAGACTGCTGAGGTAAACTGCCTCTTGTGCTTTGCTGCTGCCAGCACGATTCCTCAGGCATCAGCTCCAGTGAGATCATTAGCCTGAACAAGGTATCCCTCTCAGCGGAATTAAGTCACAGTCTCCAAACATTCAGACATTATGACTCAGGCCTCATAGAGGCACAAATTTTATCTTTAAAAGGCCTTTGATTTGTTAAGTATGTGTGTGTCTAATCTGATAAAACTTTAAATGCTGTTTTACCAGTCTTTTGCATAAAAGATCAGGACAGATTAGGATATGCCTGATCCTCAGTGTGAAATTCTGACAATGCTGCAGGCAGTGGGAGTTCTGCTGCCGACTTCAATAGACCAGATGCCTTTTGCTTTCATCTCGGGAACCCTTGCTACCGGTGAATAAAAGCCTCATTTGTGAATTACAGAGGAAAATAAGTTCTCTTCCTTTGTAATTGAAGAAATTAGTAACCAAAGGGTCAATTTGAAAGATATTGTTGTCTAATACAAAAACTGGGGGGAAAAATACAGTTTCTCAGCTGTTATTAAAATTAAATTACCTAAGATGTCACTTCTTAGATACTATGAAAGCAGGGTGCATTTGGAGCTTATTACAGGCAAGAAAACAAGTAATTCAGGAGATGTTTATTTGATAAATAAGATTATATTTTGACTCATTTTTAATGTCTTTTGAGCTATGTAATTCATTGGCCAATGGGCTGCCTCTCCCATGAAAGCACTGATAATTAATGCAAACTCACCAAAAGCCTCAGATCTTTTCTGTAGTGAAGCTTGATGGTAATGTGAATATCCATATCCCAAAACAGTGCTTCTCTACTGCTTTTTCCATGCTGCAGATAAGACAGTAGCACAAAAACATTTCTGTGCAGCACAGTCTTGAGTGAAACATCCTTAGCTGGAAAGAGTGGGAGACCAGAAGGTGGAGATAAGGATCAAAATGAAGTAAACAGCTGAGCACCTGCATTCATTCACCAGTCCTAGTATGGGACATTTCTAAAGGTCTTCAAAAGTAAGAGGAAGGTCTGGCCTTTAGGGTAACTGGCTGGAGTATCTCAGATACTTACATCTTTTAGTTCAGAGGAGCAAACACTTCTACAGGACACAAGGGCACTGTGGTTTGATTTTGGTAGAAAATTAGTTCCACAAATTCCTTATAATCCATATGAAAAGCAATGATAGAAAAGAAACAGATTTTGAAAGTCATACTGAGGTCTTGATTGCTTTTTGAGGTATATGAGCTTTCTGTGAGCCACCAGAGCATCCAAGGACAATGCCACATGGGAGCGATGTCTGGGGTGCAAAGGTAAATATGCTGGTCTGCCAAAACATTTTCCAAAGAACATTATCTGTTACTGCAAAGACCTATGCAGTTTCAAAGGAGTATATGGAATGCAAAATATTTGCATTAGGTGCTGAGAGGATCTGGTGAAGTCCTGGTCACGTCTGTCTCAGACATAAATTTGAGTGGCAACATCATGGCAAGGGTTTGTTACTGTAAAGTCAGATGTTGATAGATCAGATAGTTTCAAGGTAAATGCTTGTATGGCAGTAAGTCATGAGCAGGACAAAGATACCTTTCCAGGTGGAGCAGAGGAAAAATCAAGTTGATTTAGTGCTGAAGCAGGATCCAACAGCAACGTTGAGGCTCCCTGCCTATGGCTCAAGGGTAATATACCACCACAATGGCAGCTTCTTCAGACAAAGACCAAAGCAGAAAGCTCCTCTTGAAGACCTTCCTAACTTTGAGGTGTTGAAAGATGTTTAGTTGGTTTTGAGCTTCTGAGGGTACAAAAAACAGAAGCAGATTTAAAGAGATGGAGGGGAATTTCATCTTAAACATGGAGTCTGGAGACTGATCAAAATGACTTGCAGAAAAGCACACGAGAAGAGAAACTGGGAGTGGCTAAGGAGCCTAGAACCCCAGTGGCACTGCTGTATCGTTTTGGGCAAGGCAAAACATCTGATCTTGGCAGATGGCATGCACATATATCCCCAGGAATGTGCACATTGACACTGTCCCAAAGAATAATCCAGGTTTTCCAATTGCTCTTCTAAGACAAGATCAGAATTTATGAAAATAAGTTATTTTGATAAATTTGATCTAAACATATACAGTTAAAGAGAACAAATGGCATCACAAATTTTGAATTGCAGTTGCCATTTGAACATTTCTTCTCCAATAAAATAATTGTTGCTTTCTATTTATGTATGCCATTGCTGGAGGTGTACAATGCTATTTGTTATTATGGACAAAAAAACTAAGGGAAGAGAACAATTATTTTCTGAAAATTATTACTTGTTTATGGTTTCATATTTATTTTCAATACTTTAAATTTTAGAAAATTATAGTGACCAACAGTAGCTTATTTAACAAGTTAATATAAATCAGTTTTCAGTAGTTAGATGGCTATTGTTAGTCTGTGAGTCTTTTCATAGTGTATTTTATAAGGAATTGAATCTATTGGATTTTACAGCTGGGGTTGATATGAAAGATCCATCCAAACCTTGCAAGACAGGATTGTGTTGTGAGTGCCTTGTCCCTGATAGTGTTCAAGGCCAGGCTGGATGGGGCATTGAGCAGCCTGGTCTAGGGGGAGTTGTCCCTGCCCATGGCAGGGTGGGTTGGAACTAAATAAATCTTGAAGGACCCTTCCAACCCCAACCATTCTATGCTTCTGTGATTCTATGAATAGGTCAGCCTGAACACTGAAACTGTGGTCTACATTTTCAGTGGTGCTGGTGTGCTGACTCCATTTATCCAGTAATCTGTTGCCAAGCTGAAGTGTCACATATCTTCAAGTGAATACAATTCTTTTTCTACTTTGTCTCAGATTTCTACATACTGTTGGTGCAGCCAGTGCATCCTACCCCAACACTGGCTTTCCAGCAGGATTCAGTGCAACACTTCAAGTCTACAGTATGTTCAAGCACTGTGTGACCCTTCAGAGTTAAAAGTGCCACCTAATATTACCAGCCTGCTTGCACACCCATGGTAGCCATTCAAGCAATTTTCTTAGACCACTCTTGCTCATGTTCCCTGAGCTCACAAACCAACTGGACTGTACTTTCCTTAGAAATGAAGGAAAGAAACACTGTGAACAGCATTTGGCAGAGCTGCTTCTTGTTTTATAGACTGGTTTGTTCATAAATAACCTGAAATCAGATTCCACTTTAATAAGTGACAGGTTTTCCCCTTGCAAACATCAGGACAGAACGAGCAGAAGGGTTGCTGTGCCCTGTCTCATCAGGATCTACTGCAGCAGATGCTGTAGGAAGCTGCTCACGGAATGTTTGCACAAGTTTGCTCCTCACCCCATGAGGGACTGCAGGGAACCTGTGCACCCTCTCCTCCTGCCCAAGGATTTGGACTAGCTGAAGAGATGGAGCTGTTGTCTGATGTGCTCCTGTGTTTCTACAGGGTGCCAGTAGAGGGCAAGGATGGCTTTAGGCTTCATGTAAGCAATCACACAGGTTGTCCAGCAGAGCAGAAAAATAGCATGAGCTAAGGGAAAAGGCAAAAACATGGGAGTCTGGGGAAAAGAGTGCCCCAGGAACTCTCTCTTAGCTCCTTCTCCCATCTTGTGAGACAGGCAAGTGCTGAGGATCGTGGTGGTGAGCCCACGCTGTGACAGGAGCCTTGCAGGACTCGGGGCACAGGAGTCTGTCTGTCCCTGCCTGAGGTGCTGTCGGTCCCCTCCACGCCTAGGAAAGGGACAGACCTGGCTGCTGCATCTGTTGTGAGCAGAGGCTGCTCTGTTACACTGGTCCAACCTTTCCTTCTTCGTCAGCTTTCTACTGTCTTTCCTGACCTGCTGTTTAGCATGAGCTAAGAGGAAGGGTCTTCCACTGGTATCATATGGGAACTCATTTCCCTTTTCTTTGCCAGAAAACTTTAAATACAAGGAAAAATAAGTTTTTTTGGCTCTATTCTGGGGAAGTGGAATTAGCCGTAGTATAAATAATCTTTGCAGATTTTGTAATCCAAATAACCCAATAAATTAAGAATAAGAAAGGCAGGTCTTACTTACATACTTTCTCTGAGCCGAATAAAACATCATTTAAGTAAGTACTTCATATAGTCTCTAATATACCTTAGTAAAGCATTGTTTTCTCTTTCACTGCAATTTCAAGTCCTATGTCCAGTTGATTTATGAGTTCTTTATGATACACTTCCCTTTTCTACAAGCAAATCGTAGGTGTCTGAGAAGATTGTTAATTCCTCTGCTCCAGAAACAGAAATAGCATAACATTTTGTAAAAAAAATGGATGTGAATGGTAAATAAGCCTCTTGCTTTTTTTCCTGAAAGAGCTCTTTTCATAAGACTTCCCAACAGTCAGAGGTTTTGCCAGTTCTCTCACCCACGAAGGGAGTGATGTTCCTCTGAGATGCCAGTCGCTGCTTTTTAGCTGTGGCTGTGCAAAGCATCTGTGCTACTCTGGAAGGCAAAGCATTTAACAGAATTTCTTACCTCTTTTTCCATCCCTTCTATCAAGCAGTGAGTTAAATGAAGAGAGACTTGTTACACAGCAGTGAAAGGCCACCAAATTTAGAATCCAGAGGACTATAATCAAGAGATAACTTTTGTAACTTCACATGCATGACAGCTGATGTACAGTACAACCACTTCATCCAAGTCCCATAAATCCATACATATGGCTGAAAAGCAATGGAAGATGACTAAGGAGTGGGAGGAAAAGGTAAGCAAGGAGGACATACTGTTCAAGGAGAAGCTGCTTGAAATGAAAAAAAAATCATTCCTTCTTTCAAGTGGAAAAGCAGATGGAATACACTGGCATAGATATAGCAATCTTTGCCTCAACAATTTTATATCCAAACACCTGACACTGGAAAGGAAAGCCAGACAGTGAACTAGAAGATCCCACACAACACCATTTTCCAGTAGCCTTGACAACAAAGGAAGTGCAGGAAATAGAAAGGATATGAAGTCTCCTTGTCTTTTTATTATTTACATGTTTTTTGTTCTCTTTTATGTTAGTACATTCTAACCACGTTGGGGCAGCCAGTTAAGTAAGTAGAAGAGAGTATGTTATTTCTACAATGCATGTGAAATATTGTATCTAATTTATAGCAGAGTCTCATTAGTCTGAGTAACCCTAATACATAAGAGCAATAATTTAGAAAGTAATAAAAACAGATCAGACCTCTTAGAATGGACACAAACTACAGAAACATAGACAAACTTAGAATGGACACACACTACAGCTGAAAGGGACTTCAAGAGATAACTGAATATGCCCTTCTGTACTGGGTGTCTGTACATGTAGCAAGACTATCCCTGACAGTTTAGCTGTTTGCCTAAACCATTCACAAATTCTCCAAGAAGTTAAAGTCAATGTCCATCTAGGAGTTTATTGCTCTTAGAGTTGGAAATCATGTTGTTGTAGCACTAGGCTCTGTCATGTTTATTGCAGTGTTGACAGATTTCTTTTATTATTTTCTCCAAGGCCTACAAAAGAGCATTTTAGCCCCTGCTTAGCAGTCTTCAGCAGTCTTTTACCCACCAGAAGACTTATGTGTACTGGTTCTCCTCTCCTCTCCTCTCCTCTCCTCTCCTCTCCTCTCCTCTTCTCTTCTTTTTCTTCTCTCTTTTTTAGTATGAATAAACATTTTCAGCCTTTTCTAATGACTTTCTCAAGTGTCATCTTTTCTTAAAACGTTTTCTTGTTGCTGTAATACAGACTGCTCTCAGTTTACCTTAAAATCGGATGATCTGATCTCATGCAAGAGTCCATGTTAGCCCCACCATCCGAAGGAGTGGAACAATACTTCTCATCTCTCACACGTTCTAATTTTGCTCATACATCCCAGGAATTATGGCTTTGGAAGCCATCTGATGTGTTTGGTGGGAGATCTTTGACACCTCCCAGACCCTTTCATAAGTAGTAATTCAGATGCTATTCTAGATATTTTACTTGATTTTAATTATCTTTAAAGTGTTTGAAATTACTTTCTTGAGGTGAGAGGATGAGATTTTGAGAATTTCCTGATATGGGCTCTATACTGATGCATGTTGGTTTCTTTCTCATTAATTCTGTTTTTAGTTTCTTCCTATTTTTGCTGCCCAGAGGTCTCTGCACCTAGGACGGTGAAAAATTAAAATGAAGGAGAGAACAGGAACCAATTATTGCTACTTGCTAATGGGAACATAAAATTATCACAGAATTAAACTTCAGAGAATTGCATGTTACGTGTAAGAAAAATTACTACATTACCTGAAAAAAGAACCTGCGGAGGGAGGTGGTGGAAACAGCACCAGTAGATCCTGCCAGATCTATAACCAGATTTGTTGTCAGCACAGTGTCATATGGGTTTGAGGTCTGCTCACACTCCATGGCCTTCCAAGGCTTTAAGAGCATTCAAAATGGGTAAGAGCAAAGGAACCTTGCATGAGGAATTCTGAGAAGGAGACCCACCTAGGTTCTGGTCTGATCCTGAGGGAAGCAGCACCACTGTCTCCCTTGAGAGAAGATGGTGAATGTAGAGCAGCAGCATAACATGAAACACCTCATGGTCTGTAACAACAAGGTTATCACTCCAGGAATTGTCAGCTGCCCTCCTGGAGAGTCTTCTCAACAAGAGAGGGTTGTACGCTTCTCATGAAGCATATGGACATCATTCCTTGTTTGAATGTCATCTAATGGATGTATGAAGATATTATGAAGATATAGGTTTACCTCTTTTTAACCCTTGAGGATCACTGTGGTGATTCAGTGGGAGGGAGGACACAACTCTTTCTTGTAAAGTGATGATAATTTTTGCTTCCTCAAAGTCCTTTCCCAGCAGCTGGTATATGGTGGCACATGCCCTGCCCTCCTTGCCTGCGGACTTCTCTTAAGAGAACAAGTCCCATCCCAGAGTCTCAGTGCATAGGGATACTTGAGAGCCTTCAGCTGCAACAAGAAATACAAGAGACAGTGTTCTAAAACTGTTGAATCCACCCAAACCCATGGTCTTATCCTTCCCATTCCAAATATTAACCCAACCTAAACATAAATCCAAGAAAAGATCTGTTTAGCAGGACACAGGGATGTAGAAGAATCTTTTTCACCTATAGTTGACATGGTTTCTTATTCCCCCTCATGCAGATTTCCTGCTGTGTGCAGGTGGTCTGGAGTGAGGGTTGCTCCATTTTCCTCCTCCTTTTCAAAGTTCTAGATTGTGACTGTCTCTATCTAGTCCTGTTTCTCATTCCTAGGGTTTTATTTTTGTGTGCAATGACTTTGGTGCTGACACTTGAAAAAGACTCCTCTACCTCAGTTCAATACTAACCAGCCTAAGAGCAACACAATCTATACATATATCTCTGATAATTCTGCCTGGGGCCACTGGCAGCTGCTATTCATAGTCTGTTCTGTGCCTGTAATCAGCTGATTGTTCCTGTCTGAAATGGTCCCTTTACACTCCCTGGCACCATAACACCCTACAATTCAACTATGGCACACGGTACCAGCAGCATCCATCCCATGAGCTTGTGCTCTCATGCATTATCAGCTTTCTATGGACTCTTTCATAACACAAGTGGCAAATCTTGTGCTGGGGGCTTCTGCACAGAGCTGGTGGGAGTCCCCTGCTCCTCCCCTCTCACTGACATTCTGAGGCCACTTAAAGTCAAGTGTTACACATAAATGGTTCCTGACATTGATCTAAGGTATTTTTAAAGTCACAGCTCTGGCATTTATTTGGGATTACTGTAACTGGGAAAGTAGCACATATGGATTTCTCTACTGCTTAAAAAGATTCCACTGTGGGAGTTTTCTGTACCCTAAAGATTCGATATGTAGGCTGTCTAGATTATATTGGTTGCCATCTGGTTTTCAGTCCCACTCTATGTTTTCAGTCTCCAGGCCATTATGTCTTTAGTAAATAATCAAACATATTTTGTTCTATTCAATTTCTTTTCTTCTGGTGAATTGTTGATTAGGAGCCAAAGGTTTATTTAAACAGGTGATAGCTTTGCTGCTTACTTGGTGCATTGGTAACATGATTTTAGGTGACATCTACAAAGACAAATATAGTCATGCCAAGAGATCTGAACACACAACAAGCTAAGGTGTATCTAAAGGTTGGAAGACTTCTGGAGAGTTCCAGACTAGAAAGAGCTAAGCTTTATCCTCCCAGTTCAGAGGCTGCAGCAGTAGGGACCACTGTGGTTATGAAGTGGGGCAGAGGAGCATAGGAGTGGTGGTAAATAGGAACTGGAGTGGGAAGAAGGGGAGAAGGAACATGGAGCTAGAAAAGGTGCAACTAAAATTCACAATAGACATAGCCTCTTTCAAAACCTGTTTTGAACTGGAGCCTCGCTAACAAGTCCCTGTATTTCAACAGGCTTGCCCAGTCCACTTCATTGCCCCCTGGTGAAGTTCTACCCATGCCCTTTACTGAACTACATCCAGGCAAATCTTAATCCCTAGCAGATAAAAATAGCATGGCTGAAAGGGTGCAGAAGCTTGAGTTTCTCACTGAAGGAAGCCAGGACCACTCAGCTGGGTGCCTTGGTTGTTCAGTGTCTGCCTCCTGCAGCTGAAGCAGCTCAGACTGATGTTGTTTCAGCGGAGAAGCCAAGTCTGTCTCTGCCTGTCAGCCTCAAATGCCAAGAGGCTGCTCTGTCCTGCCTGCAGGCAGCCCTGATGTTCCTAGGGGGCATGGGACAGGTGCAACACAACTGAGGGAAGGGAAAATTAAGATATATAAGCAAAAAGACAAGTGATGGGAACCAGAATATATAGACCAAAGTGCTGGAAGTGGTATCCTTCCTTGAAAAATTAGTTGGGTCATTACTGCCGAGGTCTAACTAGAATGTGTCCTTGAAACTAGACACAATTTTCCCCACCCTGAGTCTTGTTGATACTGCCTTCAAGAATGGTCATTGTACAGTAAATATACTGTGACAACCCCAAAGTCTCTTCCTCCCTCTGTGCCAGAGTTCATTCCATGCATTTCCAAAACCACATAGCACTTGAAGGCACAGTAATACTTGGGGGCAGAAGCTTTTAAAAAAGAGCTAGTTAGAGCTACAACCCATCTCCCCCTTGTTTTTTATTTTCCTTGCATTCTTTGAAAGAGGCCTGTCTCAAGCCTACACATTTTAAAAGGCTGCCAGTTCTTTCCTGCAAATTTTGGAGCTTTCAGCTGTTATGCCTCCATAAAATTATACTTTGCATCTACTGACAAACATAATAGAATTATACTCCCCCAGAGACATCAATATCACTCAGCCAGACAATATCTTCAGAAACCTGCTTGAAATTATTTGCCAGAAAACTAATTTCTCAGTGTTTTAGAGCAAATCTCCACACAATTCACNAGAGACATCAATATCACTCAGCCAGACAATATCTTCAGAAACCTGCTTGAAATTATTTGCCAGAAAACTAATTTCTTAGTGTTTTTAAATCTCCCCACAATTAACAGATTCTTCAGCTACTGTAGTTCTGATTTCTTCCTGTACTTGATACAAATTTTATCTCTTGCCCTAAAAAAAATTTTTCTTAATTCAAATCACATTCCTTTAACTTTGCCTGACTGACATGCTGGGCTAAATGTTAGGAGCTAAATGTTAGGCTCTCTCACTTTCAGCAACTGTGAAGGACAGAGGACTTACACCACAAAACCACAGNTTACACCACAAAACCACAGATAACTTGAAGGTTAAATTTTAAAATCAGGTATTTGCTTTACTTTCTTGCCTTCACCTGATCTCTGTCATATATCTCAGTCTAGTCTCACAATTTACATTGGTGAATTTCACTTTCTAAAGATAAGCAGCACAGAAAAAAAACTTAAAATTTGAGTCTTCATTGTATGAAAGAAAGCCATCCTTGCAAGCTATTCTCACTTTAAGCCACCCATTTTCTATCATTTATTAAAACTAACAGCCACAAAAACAGCCAAAGAGTGCAGTGCTCCCCTCAGGTGTCCCAGGTGTGTTGCTTACTCCTGCTTTTGTATTAATTTCCCCGTTCTAATCAGCAATTAAAAAGCAGGCCAATTAGCTTACTATTTTTCCTTCCCTTCCAGCTGTGCCAGAGATGAGTTGGCAAAAGTCCCAGGACGAGAGGAATAGAGTTTATCCGCAGAGATTGTCTGCATGTGAAGTGTTAATTTGTTCCTTTACTTTTTGCTAGCTGCCAACAACTCATAAGCCACAAATATGAAGGTTGCCAGAGAAGGACAACAGAGCATTATGAATAAACACTTACACTTTAGCTACAGAAGCTTGTGACTTCTATTTCAATGTGAACACAGATTTATTTCGCGTTGGTATGCACATATTTTGCAGTTCTGCCCAGCAACCAGCAGTATGTAGGAACAAGTGGTCCTCTGCACAGTTTATTTTGATCAGTATGGATAGCGCCCAACCCACAAATCAGCACAGAAGAGGATTTTTGTCTCTGATCTTAGCGGCATTAGGAATTATGATACTTCCTTGTACACCCAAAAGCTTAACTAGATAAACAGAAATGTGATCAACAAGTGTCCAAAGACAAAGTCCACAGAACAGTGCAAAGCTGTTGACAGACCTTACACAGGAATTTTTTACTCTTGGTCATTCATACTGAGTGCATTAATTCTCCTTACAATTTTAGGTATGTTATGGTGCCGCACTATACTTTTATATCAAATAAGATTAAAAGTATGTAAAAGTATTTACATTTTACCTGAATTAATGTTATGGTGCCACACTATACTTTTATATCAAATAAGATTAAAAGTATGT
>VZTT01018616.1:0-18121 GCA_013400855.1 Buphagus erythrorhynchus | reverse complement strand
TTTTTTTTTTTTTGAGGAAGGGAAAAAATAAGAGAGTGAGAGAAAAAAGGGGAAAAAAGTGCAGGCATGTTACATGCGGAGAGAGACAGGCCTGAGTTTTATTCCCACCCAAAAGACCCTCAGAGATGAGCATGGTGCCTACAGTGCACAGGAACAGGGAGTACATTGTCCCCACCCAGATTCCCTGGGGACACAATGGCTTAAAAAAGGGGGACAGAGGACCATACCCCAGCTTCCCTCCAATGCCAGCTAAGGGTGAGTGAGTGAGTGCAGGCAGCTGCTCACACCCAAGGGCAGGAATGGGCTGGGCAGCACTCAGAGAAGCTATTTGGGGGACTGGAGGATGGGTAGTGAGGGAGAGAGGGGTTACAGATATCACAGATGGAAGATTCAACCTACCACAGGCCACCAGAACCCCACAGCAGAACAGGCAAAACCCCATCTGCTCCACACCAGCCCCGCTCAGGAACCCCTAATCCACTTAGATAATCCACTCCAGCTCGTGGCTTAGTGGCCTCACAGTGTTTTGCATCTCCTTTCACTCCTGTGAAATTCTCTGGGGTTGAAATCAGGCTGCCACAGCCAGCCCATTGCCTGCTCCCTCCTGCAGCTGCACAGGTGACCCCAGCACCCAGCAGTAGGGAGGGCAAGGGGGAATCCATCCAAGTAAGTATTGCCAGTTTATAATAAAAACCCCAAAAATAATAAAAACCACCTTAAGTAACTGCCTAGCACTTTAGAAAGCAAAAGTCCAGCAGAAAAAAAATGTACTTTCCCCAGTATTTTTGCTTTTCCTTGGTAGGACTGCATTGGTGTTCATTTTAAGTCACTATTTGCAAGCTCACCTCCCTTCCGTATGAGCCACGCCAGCCTGACAAACAGAGACCTGCTCAGGTGGTGTTCTTCACTGGGAAAAAAGAATTTAAAAATAATTACATGCACAAGAACTTTTCCAATCAATTGGAGAGAGACAGAGCCCTTGACAGCCTGCAGATCTGGGAGATGTGCTCACCAGGCAGCTTTACAGAAACCAGCAGGGATGCACAAGCCAGCAGTCAAAGGATGAGGCTGGAGGGGATGCTCAGAGGAGAGGGAGGATGGGAGGACATGGGGAGCAGGTAACCATCCCCCAGTTATCTGCTTCTCCAACTCCATTGTGTAAAGCAGCTTTAAAATCAAGCTGATACCCTGCAGCTTGACATCAGGCAAGGCCCTCATCAGCCCTGAATGGGGATATGCATAGGGTGACATCACCCCACAAGGCTTTCAAGTAAATAAAAAAAAAAAAAAGAAAAAAAAAGAAAAAAAAGAAAAAATAAGAAGGAAAAAAGAAAAGAGCAAGCAGAAAGCGGTTCCCTCTTTTGTTTACATACCTGCCAAGGGCTGATGCTGGCTGCTGTCAGTCATTTGTATGAGCTGACGGTTTTCTAGCCCAAAGCAACCCAAGTGATAGCAAGGCAAGCAATAAAGGGAGAGAGAGCCCCATGCCACCCCCAGCTCACCCTGCCACCTCTGCTTGGGGAGGAAAACACACCCACCAACCAGATAGGCTTTGGGTTTGGAAACTGAACCTGGTGGCCTGACTCCTGGTAAGGGAGAGCAGCACCTCAGGACCCCAGACCAACACCAGCACCAAGCTCTGCTGAGCACCCAAAATTTGAAGAGCTCAAATAGAAACAGTGTTTGCACAGGAGCATCCTCTCCATGATTCCCCCAGAGCTGGGGGGCTCATGCAGCACCCACCACAATTCTGGTTCACAGGCCAGACCCTGCCTGTCCTCTGCATTACAAGCTGGGCTATGCTGCAAAGCCCTCAGAAAACCCTGAGCCTGGAAGGATGCTAATGGGATTTGGGCTCCTGTCTGAAATGAGCAGAAGGATTAGGGCTCCAGCAGCAACTACCTTACCACAGACTCCTGGTTCTCCACTGGGAAAGGCCTTTATTCTGCTGCGAAAAGAAACTTCCCACTTGGCAGAAGCAAGAATGAAGCTTCCCGCAGTGGTCTGACAGCATAATGTGTGTGCAGCCCCTGTGTACACACACCCCCACGCAGGCTCACAGGGAACAGGCACGAGAAATACAAAGAATGAAGGCGCAATGAAAGGTGCAAACCCAACTCTTGAGCTGTGATGTGGAAAAACGCACGAATGTTTGGGGTTTTTTTTGTTGAGCTGTATTATTTCCCATTCATAAACATCCCTCTCAATAGCTATATATGTACCCAGATAAAATTTGTATTTAGCTCAGTCCTGTCACCGGGAAGTATGTTATTTGCTCGTTGATTGCTACCATTATTGCCTTTATTTAAAAAAAAAAATTTTAAAAGGCCCTTCCTTTGCCTAACACGAGAGGGGAAACTGGGCGCTGGGACTAACCAGAGAGCAACCCCTAGAGAGAAATGTTTGCAAATAGCTCACAGGCTGAGATTTGTTTCTGAAACCCACACATGCTTATAGAATTAATCCATTCCCTATTTACTTTTGCATCAGGATTTGCTGACAAACAATTTGCAGAGCTACAAAGCAAAATCAGTGGGTTTGAAGCAAGGGGGAGGGCTCACAACTTGCTTTGTTCAGTCCCCAAGCTCTGGGGAGACCCAATGCCCTGTGGATAGACACAGCACGTTTGGCTGCTGTGTGGAATAGCCAAACCTTCCAGGTTTTGGTTAGCAAAATTCAACTTGCCTGCAGGACCAGCAGCATCTTCTGCTGTGCCTGCAGCAGAGCCCTCCAATGGACAGAAGTGATGTAAGCAGCGTGCAGGGAAACCCAGCCTTCCTACCTTCAAAAAATGTAAGACTCAGGCTGTTTTTTGCAGGGTAGAAGGAAACTGAGCAAGTAGAAGATGCTCTAGTTCCAACGAAGGCCCACCAGGGCTCTCCAGGGAGCAGCCAGCATGGCACCAGAGGGCAGCAGTGCCAAAGCCACCCAGTGCTGCCCTGCTGAGAGCCCCAAACACCCAGCTCCCGCCAAGACCTTCTCACCAGGCACTCTCACCCAGACAGAGGAGGCAGAAAAACACCACCACTGACCATTTGATCCCTTTCCTTTACAGAAAGCTTGGTGCCATTCAGCAGCTGCAAGCAGCCGTGTACCAAACCAAACTTAGATGCTTTTTGCTGCTGCTTTGAGGACAACACCAAACTTCATTGGGAACTTCATCCTGGTGCCAAGAGGTGCTTGCAAGGGGTGGCACTGCTTCCCATCAGTGGACAGTCCCTGTGCTCGGGAATTTCTGGGCTCTGAAACATCCAGGCACTACTGCCAAGCAAAGGTAAAGCAGGTTGGGATGGAAAGCCACGGGGAAAGCCCAGCATGCAAACAATGCATTTTGAGCATCGCTGTGAGCATCAGTGCCAGCATCCCTCCTGCTGCAGGCAACACAACAGCACCCCTGGGCCATGGCCTCATCCTGCACAGCCTCCTGCTGCCTAAAGCCCAGCTCTGGATGTGCTGATGGCTAATGGGACCTGCACTAACGGGAGAGCAGGCGAGGCAGAGGCGGTGGCGGCAGCAGCCAGGCTGCCGAGAGGGCTGGGATGCATGTAATCAGAAGGGTTATCTAATGCTAGTTTCATTCTAATTGAGTCACTACCATATGTCACCCTGCAATAACAACGCAAGCAGCATGCAACTGAATACATATTTAATTCACATAATGGGTACAACAGTAGAAGTAATCAAGGCAGTTTGCCATAAGCCATAAAGAAGTGTAGCGTGTTCCTATCGAGGAGCAGCCTGCGCTCGGGGAGAAGGGGATGGCAGGAGCACCGTGCCACGGAGAAAGCTGAAAAACAGGGGGGAGCCCCCCAAAACCGTGCCCTGGCAGGGGCTGGAGGTGAGGTGGCCATTGGACAGGAATGGGAATCGATGGCGGAATACTGTCGAAGGATCGTTAGCCCTTTCAATATAATTAACAGTAATGGATTTATCGGCGGAAATTTAATGATTTGAATGTTAAATACCGGCCTGGAATTGCGTCGTGCAGTCCACCCTTCATTTCCAGTTTCTGAGAGAACCGAAAAAATATGAAAAAGCCAGGCAGAAGCAGGAGGAGGCGCAGCCCTGGAGGCAGGGCCAGGCTGGCCGTGGCCATCCCTGCTCCCAGCTCACCCTCCTCTCCCAGCAGCACCTGACGGCCCCGCTCGCTGCCTTCATTTCCTCCCGCAATGAGAAGATTAATACGATTGAGGACCACTCATCAATATCTTTGGACAGATCAACCGGAGTTTTCATTAAAGCCATATTAATGCTTTTGGATACACAGCTGCGGATGGGTTAGGCTTCCAAACTCAGGCCCAGAGAGGAAAGGAAAGGAGAGGAGCGGTGCCTGCTCCCAAATGGGAGTTAAGGGAGAGTCCGGCTCTCGTTAGCAGCCTCTCCCACCAACATGTTTTGATGTATATTTCATGAGGATAAACAAACATTCATTTCACTTTGGGAAGGTGCTTGCTGTAATGTATTGGCAACCTCACCGGCAATGAGGGGACATTAATTTCAATTCTGGTGTTTAAACACCTTGTTGATTCCCAATCATTCATCCCTGGCTCAGCACGTCCCTGGCACAGGAAAAAAACGGACAAGCAGAGCCCCAGCCTCACCCTTCTGCAGAGCCTGCTGGAGTTCATTTGCTATTTAAATGACTTAAGAAGGACCAGACATTAGGAAAGAGGCAGCCCTACCTGGCTGCTTGCCTTGGGGTGCAGCCTTCAGCCATCCCACAGAATCATGGAAGGAAAGCTCCCAGCCTAGGCAGGTAAATGCCATTCCTCGGGAACAGGCTCTAAAGAGTATTAGCAGCTACACTGAACCATGGGATGTGCCAGAGGTGGAAGGACAATATCTGTGCTGGAAGACTCCTGAATCTTCCAGGACTCCTCAGCCTTCCACCTCTGTATCCCCATTTTGAAGACAGAGGATTCTCAGTGTGGCACCAAAAGCAAATATCCTACCAAGTCCACAGGGCTTGCCTTGCAGGGACAGGCACCAGATGTGCTGCTGAGGCTCCCTCATGCATCTCCTTCCAGAACAACAACTTTTCTGGGGGAACACCTCAGCCAGCTCCCAGCTTCAAGCATTTGGGCAGAGTTGTGGCCTGCAGCCCTCAATGGAGTTCTGGAGATACACAGGCTACACTGTGAGAAAATGCCCACAGTATTCCCCAAGGAAATGCAGGTATGGATGCAGGTGGTTGTGTCTTGTCTCCATGCCCAGCCCTCAGCTCCTGGTAGGCATGGCTGAAAAAAGAGCTGGCAGAAACTGAGCAGCGGAGGGAGCAAGGTGGGCATGGAGAGTGGGAACATCTGGGAGTGGGAAAATGAGAAGCAAGTATGGTCTGGAAAAGGACACAGGGTTCTGCTGCACAGCACAGGAGAGAAGGAGAGGCTGAAGAAAGGGTGGTTGGAAGGCAACACCACATTATTCCTCTCACACGTCTGTAAGAGGCGATGCTGCTAGCAGAAAGGCTTTTCAAAAATAAGCTGTGGGTTAAGATGCACAGAAACAGAGAAATAGGAAAATGATGCCTTTATGAAATAGTAAGGTGTTGTTTATGTGAGTGACATGGAACTTGCTTATCCCACCCCACCCTGAACACATCCACCATCACCCACAAGATGGGAGCTCCAGCACAGCTCTCCCTCTTCCAAAAAAGAGAGATCCCACCAAAAGACTAACAAATAGATATTCACCTGAAGAGCCAAGAGACAGGAGGGCAGGGGGGAAGATACTGCACAACAGACAGGCAGAGCTGCCCCCTTGTTTCTCCTGCCACTTTTATCCTACTGCTTCTTTTTCTCATCACCAAATATGCCAGATATCCTACACATAAGATAGGCTTTAAAGAATTTTCAGTACCTGACATACATCAACAGCTCTCTGAGACCACTGTAGAGCAACTGTTTAATATGAAGCATGCACAAAAAGACATACACACACATAAATGTAGGCAATGACACAGGAACATTTCTCCTTTTGCTTTACTTTGTGTGATCTGCTTTGTGGGGACATTGTGGAGGCAGCAGCACTGTCTCCCATCTCATCCATGCATCTCTCTGTTTTTAAAGGTAAAAAGAAGAAAACACATTAATGCCTAGAAAGGAGCCTATGACAGGAGAGTTGCCATGATCAGGGGCACAAGGCAGCCAAGCACTGACAGGCAGAAAACATTCTGTTCCCAAACACCTTCTAGGACCTGATCCCAGGTGGGTCAAGAGGCAGGATGGTCCCTTGGTGACTGAATGGCTACTCCAGCCCCATCAGAAGTCCCTTCCATACCCTTCAGCAGAGGCTGATAAAGGTCTATGTTCTTCCAAAAAAATTCCCCCCATTTCTCTGTCCTGACTTCTCCAAAGACAGACACTTTCAGTAGCATTGCAAAGGACACAAATGACCTGATGGCAGCCTCCATGGAGACACAGCTGGACTTCATGCTGTTGGTTGGGTAAAATTTGTACTTCTTCACGGTAGGATTAAAACCTGCTGAATTGCCAATTTCAGCTCCTTGTAAGGAGCATATTCCACCAGGCACCCCCAAACTGGCCAGTGAGGGAAAACAGAGGGAAGGACCAGGCCAGACCTCCGTGATCCCAACTGTCCCACCAGAGCTCACCCACTGACATCTAGCAAAGCCAGCCCAGCTCCTGACACTTCCCCATCCTGCTGGGGCCATTGGAAAAGAAAGATCCATGGTCTGAAGTCATATGGAAAAATCCCAGAGCCTTTTTCCCTCTGCTTTCCTCCCACCCCATTCAATAATCCTGTTAAACTGAACCCTGGCTGGATTAATCTCTTTCCCCAGACAAATGGGCGATTATTCAGGCGTCACATTGGGATTTTTAGGGTTTGTGTGCATTTCTGCTGATCTTCTCTTGGCTTCTTTTGTAAATGGCTTTTACTGCTCCCCCGACAGCACGCACAATTCAATTCAGCCTCTCTATTAACATTTCTGATACAAATACCTGCTCCCCAGGGCGAACCACCACAAATATCAGCAGAGCTTTGGGCAATCCTCCCCTACTTCACCACCAGTTTTGTGGCTCGAAAAACCTACAGCTACTCATATTTGTCCCTAAAAGAACTCTCCTCTCCAAAGCTTGCCAAAGAGACAAGCTCTGCAAATACTCAACCTGTGGCCAGAGCACCCAGAAATCAACCTCCTAAATGAGCCTGGCAAATCCAACACACACCTCGGGATAAGGAAGCCTGAGATAAGGAAGGTCCTACTGAAGTCAAGTGAATTTGCCTACCAAACATCCAGGTGTAAACTCAACCAGGTAACACTCAAGCAGGAACATCAGGTGGCTGCTGAACCTCCTGCCCAGGAGAAGCAAGGAGGAAATCCAAGGTGATAGTGAAGATGGTGCTCAAGTTTCCTGCCTGGATAACAGGTCAGCATCAATAAGGAGATGACCTCCTGTGACACCAGGGAACTGGCCCTGGTGGCCACATTTCCAACAAGGTCAGTCTCCTTTAATCAGTAATCAAAGGAAGTATTGGGGATGAGGACACATCATCCCTTACCCTCCATGAGGAAATGTAACATGTGGCTCCCTATCCTGCAGGAGATGAGGTTCCTTTATTCCCTGGAACATCTCTACAACACAGCTTCTTCTACACCAGGCCAACAGCTCATATTCCCATCATTCCACATTTGCATTCCTACACCTGCAATTATGAGTGTGCACAGACAGATACATGCACACATAAAGGTGTTTTTGTACACAGCACAGAACCAGGCAGCACTCAAACACCTTTTTTGTTCATTGAAGAAAACCTGCTGTTGAGGTTGCTCACTCCCAGCCCCACCTAATGCCATCCCATAAAAGCCAACAAGCCCTTCTGCACTGCCCAGATGTTTTCCCCACATGTCCCCAGCTATATTTCTATACTTCACTGACTACAATAAGTTGAAACTAATTTAAACTCTAGCTTGCCCTGCCAAGGTGAGCTGGTGAGGAGGGGCCAGCTGGACTGTGGAGCCCAGGAATGTTTAGCCAAGGCCCAGCCTGCTCTGCCTGTCCATGGGTATGCACTGTGTGCCCAGGATGGCAGCATGACCCTCCAGCTGCCAGCAAACAGAGAATGAACCAGAGCAGACATCAGCTCTGCAGCTGGAAGGATGAGCTCAGTGGTATTGGCAGCATGGCCAGCTTCAGTGCAGTACTTGCATTTTTGGACTTCTTTCCCCTCTCAAAGCTCTGTGAGAATCACAACATATGGTATCAGAAAAGAGAGCACAACACAGAGCAGTGCTGATCCTCAGCAAAGAGCAAGCCTCAGCAGTGAGATTTCTCACTGAGGTTTCTCCCATGGCTTAAGATATCCTTAGAAAACACAAACTAGTATTTCCAGCTCCTCTGGGGAGTCTGGTTTGTGGCACTCAGGACACATGAGATGCTTCATGACACTGCTATGACAGAGGAAGCTCTGTCCTAGTTCCTGCCCAGATCCTTGGCTGGGGTTGGCACTGGAGGACTGGCAAGGAGCAGAGGCCCTCAGGAGAGACCTGGAGAACTGCAGGAGAGGGATGCTCTGCAACTCTCAAGAAATCCTTCCCATTCCCTTTGCAGCAAAGGACACCCCAGGGTGCCAAACAGACCAAAAAGCCATAACATCCACACACACCTAAGCCCTACTTCCCTAATCAGGATGGAGATAACCCAGGCAAAATTCCTATTAACCAGCTAATGCATGTAGCCTTGTTTCCCAGCCAGGGCTCCTCATGGCTAAGTTACAGTCTTTATCCCCCAATTTCCCTTCATCATTTGTCATCTTTCTTCAAATCAACTCAGTATTTCCTGAATTCTCAAGTACTAACAGGCTGGGAGAAAAAAAAAGAAAAGAAAAGAAAAAAAAAAAAGAAAAAAACCAAACAACTATGAGGAAAGTGCTTATGAACCACTAGAAAACTGTTCAATGTTTCCTAATGTTTCTCTTTTCTCTCAGACTTCCCCCTTTCCACCCTGGGCCTCCAAATACTTCTAGTCAGCTCTGGATCTGCTCAGACATGCTGGCCTGGGGGAGAAAATCCAGCAAGCAAGAAGGCAGAACCCCACCTGCACCACCACCCCGATCACAGAGACCTCCAGAAGGCAATCATGCAGTCTCCAAAGCTAAACAGAAAGGAGTGGATAATTTTTTACCCCCCTCCAATGCTTCCTCCTGACTCAGGTTCCACCCCTCTCTCTTGGTTTCCTAACACACCACCACGTCCCCAGATAAACTGTGAAAGGGGTGACCTGAAAGTAAAGCAGAATGACTGCAGAGCAGGGAAACAACGAGGAAAAAACAAAACAAAATTAAATAAAAACATGAGGAGAAAGGGGGTTTAAAGACAAGACTAGGGAAAAAGCAATGGCAGCACAGGGAAAGGGGAAGGGGGGGAATTCCTCTGGAAATCATTAATACTCCAGGAACCTTCAGGACTAAACCTGAATACAGACACTTAAGCTCTCAGCTCTGCCATTAACGCTAGGGCCTAAATTATTGATCTTTTGCCTTTATCAGCATAACAGTCACGTCCTGGTATCAAGATCTAACTACACTGCGGTCCCTGTGCTGCAGCCACTGAAATAATTAGGAGAAATTCTCATTAAAGGAGAGTGAAAGGTTCAGAGATGGAGACAGAGAAAAGGGTCTGGGAGGGTGTTTAATGTCTTCCACGGGGTCGAGAGAGCGCTCTGATCAAATCTGTGCACGAGGCCGGGGGATGACAGCTTATCAAAAAGAGAAGTCCAAAGCCCCGCCACACCGGTGTCCACCACGTGCTGGCCACAGGGCCAGTGGAGGGAGGTGGGGGCAAAAGGCATAAAAAATAAATTTAAAAAATAGAATTAATAATGGAAGGGCTGCTGCAGGCTTGGAGTCTGAAAAATGCAGCCTGGGGTGAAGAGAAGGGGTGCAGGGAGGGGAGGTGAGGAGGAAGGAGCCCAGCATCGTCCTCAGGGCACAGGGCCAGGGCTCTCCCTGTTTCACTCCGGACTACACTGCACAGGATCCAAAAGGAAACTGGAAAGCAAAAGGGGAAAGCAGCAACACCAAAGCAACACCACGTGTGCAACCCAGAGGATAGAGGGAAGAAGCCAGGAGGATGGAAGGAGGAAGCCAGGAGGATGGAAGGAGGAAGCCAGGAGGATGGAAGGAGAAAGCCAGGAGGATGGAGGGAGGAAACCCAGCCTGCTGGTGGCACTGGCCCCAGCCCAAAAGCATCGTGGAAAATACTAAAAAATTAATTTTTTTTCCAAAAAAACAAAGGGGGAAATGCACCCCGACCAGTTTGAAATGCCAGAAAACATTTCACAAAGCCCAGTGTAGAAAAACAATCCAGTCTGGTGGGCAGCAGAAAGAAGTCGCTGGAGATTTCGGCGTGATTGGGGAGGGGGTGATGGAAAGATAAGGCGAGTGATGGAAGAGGAGGGGAGAAGGACAGGGATGAATGTAGAAAGCCTGTCCCCTCCCCCTGCACACACAAAGTTTCCCTATATTTAATGTCAACGCGCTGTAATTTAAAAGAAAAATTCCATTTCACTCGGCTAATCAGAATGGTTAGAGAGACCATTACCACAAACACTGGGAACATCTGAAATTGATTATTTTTTACTTGGTGCAGTTAATGAAATCCTCCAGCGACCGCGGGCGAGCGCGGCGGAGGGGTCTGCAGCGGCGCCGGGGACAGGGGGGCTGCGGGGCCACCGCGCTGACCTCTGTGCCCGGGGCAGCCGGCGGGGGAGCGGGGCTGGGCTGGGCTCCCTGCCCACCATTTTGTGAAGGCTGGAGATATTTAGCATGGGCGGCACATCCCGTAAGGAGCACCACATCATTAAATGTCTTGGGCTGGTGCGGCGGGGAAGAGAAATGCAGGATGTCACTGCCTGATAGGGAGAAGACTCGGAGGTTATTTATTAGCGGACACTTACCACAAACTGCATTTTCTCCATTTGCATTCGATATGCTGCAGCTGGCTTAGCACTGGGAAAAGGCGGGCGGGATGGAGGGAGCAGCATCCCCGCCACTCCCTGCTCTCCCCTGCTGCTGCCCACCCACCTCAAGCCCTCAAGAGACACCTTGCTCCTTGCCAGTCCCACCAGAGCCACCTGCCTATCCACCTGGCTTGGCAGTCAACTTTCCCAAAGAAGCCACGAGGTTCCCCATTGATGCTCTCCATCACCATGGTTCTCCATCACTATGGTTCCATCACCACACAGGGTCCAGCCAAGGTCCCCGGAGCAGGCATATGACCCTTTGGCCACAGATGCAGGACAAATTCTTTCTGCAAGACCATCCAGAGCAAAATGTCAAGCAGCCCCACTGGACACTTGGACACCCAGCCCGCTGCAGCTGGGTAAAATCTCTCCTGGAAGCATCACGAGGGCATCCCAACGCATCTCTGCCTCGGATGTGGGCACAGGGTAAGAAATCCCTCCTGGAAGCATCATGAGGGCATCCCAACGCATCTCTGCCTCGGATGCGGGCACAGGGTAAGAAATCCCTCCTGGAAGCATCATGAGGGCATCCCAATGCATCTCTGCCTCACATGCAGGGGGCCACTCTCCCCTCCACCCTGTGGCCACAGCCTCTCTCCCACCTCTGAAAAGTGGCCGAGTGTAATTACGCAGAAAGCTCCTCTGGAGCTATATCAATAAGACAGACGTCTGTTGTATCATTCTCTCTCAGTAAGGCATTTCTTCTCCCCAATTGCTCATATAGAATCATAGCCTAATAGCATGCTATTAACATAATTGCCAACACAACTAGTGTTCCGTGTCTCACAGCCATTTGCTTATTTTGCCATAAAGAGTATCAAAAAGCAGCCCGGAAAGCCACAGCCCCGCAGCCCGGCCGAGGGGACCGGCCACGGGCTGTGCCGGCGGTGCTGGGGCCCGGCGAGGAGCGGCGTGGCACCAGTGGCCATCCCCGGCCCTGGACCGCGGCACCGGCGGCGCGCGCCGGCCGGGCTCCCGAGCAGACGTGTGCGAAGATCTAAACGGATTCTGCCAGGCGAAATGAAATTCCCATTATTTTTAATTAATCCTTAATTAAAATATATTACTCCGCAGATTCCGCAAATCTCTCTTAATATGCAAATGCGGCCCATTCAAGGATATTTACATATCATTAATTAAAACGGCACATTCTTTCAGTCTAACAAGCTGAGAGCCGTGTCTGTTGCCACACTCGCAAGAAAGCTGGGCCTGGCACTGCCAAATTCATCCATGAGAAAGATGTTCAGTGTCATGGCAGGGGTGTGAAAGCACGGGACAGGGCTGGGGAAAGGAGACAGATCCCGAAGAGGAGACAGGTTTGGGAGATCCCTGTCTGCAGCAGAAGTGCACCCCTGAGCCTGGCTGGAGTGGGTGGATGGGAATGCACATCGGCACCTCCACAACCAGGGAAGAAGTTGGTGCTTCAGCAGAGCTGGGGGATTGTCCAGGCTCTGATCACAGCATGAGTCCTCGCCCAGACACCATGTCTGAGGTCAGCCAGTTCTCCATGGCCTTCACTGGAGATTTGTCACCAAGGGCATACTTCTGTTCTTTCCTGTCTGCCTCAGCTTCTGAACATGGAGATATCCCTGCTTCCAAACTATGGGATACATCACCTGCAACAGTCAAGCTCCTAGCTCCAAATTCCCTGTGGGCTGAGGAAGACAACCCACCCCATTAGAAAGGTCAGACCCTGCAAGCCAAGCTGGTGCTCCAGCCTTTCACCAGGGTGAAAGCATAAAGGTGATGATGAGCTGGCTGGAGGGAAGAAGGGCCTTCTGTCTCCCAGAAATCTCCTCCATGGCTCTCCAAGAGGAGTCTGTGCCTCCTTCCCTGAGGTGTAAGGGACAGGCTCTTTGGGCAGCATCACCAACGTGGACACAGCACCTGCAGCTCCCACCCCAACCGCCTGTCCAGCAGCGCTGTGGACTCTGAAATGCACATGAATCCAACCAGAGTGTGGGACAGCCAAGAGGTTCATTGCTGCTCCAGCACGGGTCTCACAGCTGCAGAGAATGCTGTGTTTTCATACTCTGGAGAGGCCTATCAGGTCACTGAGGCAGGCACAAATCCATCCTTCCAAAGAGCCATCAGTTTTGCACACACAATGTCAACTCCCTGCTTTTGCCAACAGACCTGTGTCTAAGTCTCCTGTAAGCTGGTGTCAACACAAATGTCAAGCACCCAAAAGCCAGGCAGCAGCTCCATCCCAGAAGGGGAAGACCACCCAGCAGCCAAACAGTGCCTGTGTCTTCACGGCTCCACTGGTACCTGAAGGAAGTGCTGGCCAAGTCTTCACACTGGTGTGCCAGGACAGAGCCATGTCTGCCTTCACAACCTGGACATATGCTCCCAGAAACCTGGAGGTTTTCAGCCTTCAGGATTGATTTCTGTGAGAATGACAGCCCCATTCTCATCGTCTCACTACTGTCACTACCTTCTGCTAGGAAGAGCAGACAGCAGAAATTCAGCCAGCAGCTCCTCACGTGGGACTGACAGATAATTCTCAACAACAATTAATAAGCCTCTGTCCTTCTCCAGTGCTTTTCATCAGAGGACTTCAAAGTGCTTGACTGAAGTCGTCTCCACTGCACTCCAGAGCAGAAGCAAACCCACACCAACCCCTCTGCCCAGACGGGGGAACTGAGGCACGGTGCAGGGGGACCTGTCCCCAGCCACACAAGCAGGTTTACACACAGAGCAAAACAAAAAGCTGCCCAAGCTGGGTGAGGGAATTTGTGCTGAGCATCGCTGAACACATTGCTGCTTGCTGCTGGGATTTGGGACAGATATCCAAAGGGGTACTTCACTCTGGCTCTGTCCTTCTTTGGTGCTTCCCTTGGCAGCTGCCACCAGGCTTTGGCACAGCTGGGTCCACCTTCAGCATGGCCCGGCACAGCAACCCCGAGATCCCCACACCACACAGGTACCTGCCATGCAACACCTTCAGGCTTTCCTAGGAAATGAGGTTGTGCAGACCTCACTGTGTCAGGTCTTCAGAGGAGGAGGAGACAGTTGCACCATTACCAGCCAGCTGAGAGGACACCATGTGAACTACTCAAATCAAGTTGACCCGGCTGCATTTCAATGCTTCCTGTGGCCAGGAAAAGCAGCAGTAACTCCAGGGACCAGGCTGATATTCATGCTGAGCCCAGTTTAGGCCACACTTATCCCTTCTGGCTGCACAGTAAAAAGGGTATGTTCATACTATCCGTGGCTGAGGCTTTAACCAGAGAGGTGTATCAGACAGAATGCTTGCTTTTATTTTCTCTTGCATTTTCTTAGGATAGTGCAGAGAAAACATTTCTGCTTTATCTCAGACTGCCCCTTCTGCAAGTTTTCACATCTCTTCAGCTCTTCAGTGCCACACCAGTCCAGGGAGCTCACCAAGGCCCATGCTAAATAAAGATGGCAGCTGGCAAGCCAGGTGCTGCCAGAGGGGCTTGTCCAGCCTCCACAGCATCTTTGGTCCAAATCCTTCTCAAGAAGCAGGCACGTGGAGAGTCTGAGCTGGGCTTGAAAGATCCATTCAGCTCCTGCACCAACCTGCTGAAGAAGTGCCCAGTGTACCAGGAGCCACAGACCAATCCATCCCAGAACACAGGCAGCTTTGGAGAACCTTCCACTGACCGTCAGGCACCATGTGGTGGCCTCAGGAGCTGCCCAGGCCACTGGCTTTCTTTCACCTGCTTTCCAAAACAGCCTCAAAGCTCCCCAGACTGCTCCCCCTAACCCAGAGCACCCGGACACTGCGAGGACAGCACACCAAGAGGCGCCAAGCGGTTGATGAATTATGCCAATTAATACTCCCTCAGCATCTCCTGCATGGAGAGGTGTTTGAACCTCGGTGGTCTTGGCCCATGGCCAGCTGAGGTGATTAAACCGTGCCTCCCTCCGCTCTCCCTCTGCAGTTCCAATTGCACGTGAAATTGCTCCTCACCTCCCGGCACACCCAGCTGCGCCCTGGACACCAGCTAAGGGTTCAAAGCCACTGCCACAAGCCACAGCTCTGGGCTGTGGGTCTTCAGCCTGGCAGTTCAAGCACTCCCGTGTCCAGCAAGTTCAGTTCAAACTGCCCTGTGTCAGTTTTTTCTGAGCTCTCTTCCTTTCATTCCTTTCACCCGAAGTTTGCTGCTGTAGGCAGTGGAGCAGGTCTGGGGTCCCTCCACTGCTCTCCAGGCTGGGGAACCAAGATCCAGGTTCCACAGGCAGGCAGTGGCAATGCTCCATCCCATGCAGAGGGACAAACCTGTTGTCCCCTCTCACCATGTGCTCCCCTTCCAGCAAACAAGGCAAAGCAAAAACAAATGCCACAGACTATCACAGCTTCACACCCAACAAGGGCACCAGGACAGGAGGTCACTGGAGGGACCCCAGGGCCACTTTGCCACCCAAGCTGGTGTTCTCCAAGACAAATCCTCCTAGCAGCATCCACCAGTGGCCCTGAGAAGCCAAACCTGGGTTGCAAAAGGGCCCCAGCTTCCCAATATCCTAGAAAGGCCCTGTCCTCCTTGGATCTTGCTCTGCTCCTCTGTCCCCAGCAGATCCCAGACTCAGTACAGCCTGTGGTCACCCCAGTTTGGGGGGACACCAGGAACAGTCACAGAGGAGAGGGCTGTCCCTCCCTGCCCCTGCTGACACACACTCCACCACGGTACTAATCCCATATTAATATGCTCCCCACAGCTGAAGCAGCTGACATAATGAGAAAGCCTATCCACGAGGAGATAATTATATTACAAAACTATTTTAGATCAATGAGAGCCAAGATGGATGGGGCAGGGGGGGTGCTGGGGACAGGCTGCCATCACTCCAGGTGTCCTCCATGGTCCAGCCATCGCCAAAGGGCTGGACTCCCTGGTGAGGGAGGGCAGGGAATCCCCAAGCTTCCTGTGCCAGGGGCTGGGCAAACCAGGGATGAGTAATAATAAAGAAAAGTGAAACATGGCTCAGCACAGCACGGCCCCAGAGCTGATGGGAGACTCCCAGTGTGGCTTTTAGCAACCCTACTCTCAAGGCAGACAGGAGCTCACTTCAAATTCACCAGCATTCAGAGATAGGGGATGGCAGCTCTCATTTAAAACCACTTGCAAAACTCATCCCAGCTTGAGGGCATAGCCCAGGAGGTGGAGCAGGAGCTGAGAAACAGCCACTTGGTTTTTAAAACAGCACTCTGACACTCACTGTGGACAAGACAGAGCAGGGGCTGAGGAATCACAGAATGGTTTTGGTCGGAAGGGACCTTAAAAGATGATTTTAAAAGATCATTTTGTCCCCTGCCATGGGCAGGGACATGTTCCACTAGACCAGGTTGCTCAAAGCCAAGATACAGTCTGCAGAGGAGGCTGTCCCTCCTCCCACCCCACACAAGAAGACTCAGGACCAAGGACAAAGTCACCACCTCTGGTGTGACGACACATCCAGCCTCTAAGAGAAACCCCAGCGGAGAGGGAAGCAGCTCAAGAGGAAAAAAAAAAAAAGCTGGAAAAAGGGGAAACCCTGGAATCAAAGGAACCCCTACAACACACAGCCTCCCCCTCCCCTCCTCCTTTTGCGCCTTGTTCCCTCTCTCCTTTCCCCGGCCAGGTTTAATTTGACACCTTGAGCTTTGGTAACGAGGTGGGGAGAGAGCAGCCACAGCGGAATTCATTAGGCTGAGCACTGCAGGGCCCGCTCTCGGCGCGCTAATGACATCGGAGGATAGGGAAACGAGACAGCCGCCACGCAGGATGAAATAAACATGAGCACTGTCAGCACTGACAGCAAAAGGGACAAAATAAGGCAGGTAGAGACCTTTCCCCAGCCGCGCCATCCAGAGCGACAGCTTCCACAGCCCCTGCCCGCACATCCCCTCTGCCCTCGGCTCGGGGAAGGGGAGGGAAAAGAAAAGCAGCAATTAAACCACCCTTCCCACGATTAAACCTCCCTTCCCATGATTAAACCACCCTTCCCATGATTAAACCACCCTTCCCCAGGCAGTTGCACCTCTTCCCAGCTGGCCTGCATGATCCCAAACTCCGTGCCTGGTCCCTGGGTGGGGGTTCTGGGGATGCTGCCTATGCCTGGGCTACGCTTCTCCCTTCTCCAAGCAGCACAGGGAAGGGGGGAGCAGGATAAGACAAGTATTTGGGAGACAAATCCCCCAGGCCCATCACAGCAACAACCAAGACATGTTCCAGCAAGCTCCAGTGTGTCATGGGGTTGGTGTCCTGGCTACAGGAATCCATGGCTCTGGCACAGCTTCTGCCAACACTCACTGCCCTCTTTGATCCTGGCAATATGCAGGCAGCCAGCAACACCTCACTTTGCTCGCTTGCAAACCCTTATCCCAAGTCCCTGAGTACTCAGGTGCATCATTCCTAATGAGACTGTAATGTTTCAGGGGACATATGCAAGTTGCAAAGTGCAGGAAAGCTTCAGGATCTAGAGGAAGGATCTCTCTCTACTCAGGGCCCAGCACAGCTCCTTTGGTGCCTTTGCTCTGCTCATCACTTCTCCAATCCATCAGCCAGCACAACAGCCAGGTCAGACTTTCCTGCAGCATCACTGTGATGCTCAGCAAGGTGAAATACTTCCCAGCCCCAGAGCAACACAAGGGTTTCCTTTCCTCCAGAACACTGACCTGACCCATCCCTCTGCTCTTCCCAGACACACAGCCCAAGAGCTTGATGCCCGGCAGATCACTTGGGTTGACAGACGCTCTCTTCCCATCAGGAATCTGAGTTTTTTGCTTGGGTTCGGGGGCAAGTTTTTCTGGCTGGGCAAAGTTTCCAGAAGGCTCTTTTACAGCATTTTCACTCCACTGCTTTTAGTGCTCCCAGTTGTTGGCTCTGCTCCCAGGACACAGCAGCATGTAGCAGGGAAGGGCACACGAGGGAGAAAAGGCAAAATTCTGGAAAACAAGAGCACTGAGTACTACTCCTGTATTGGCTGTTGGCCTGTACCCAGTCTGAGTAAGTCACATGTGCACACCTGACTCAGTTTCCCCATCTATTAAAATACCCAAATTTGTCCCTCTTCTTCTGTTCCACACCAAAAATGGCACCCACCAACAGATGCACTGCTAGATTTGCTGCAACTCTGCCACCCTGATTTTCAGTCCAGTGAAGAACCCCCCACGTTGATGGGAATATAAGACC
>VZTT01018614.1:0-23133 GCA_013400855.1 Buphagus erythrorhynchus | reverse complement strand
AATATTCAGAGCTGGAAGGGACCTCCAAGGACCATCCAGTCCAGCTCCTGTCCCTGCCCAGCACAATCCCAACAATCCCACCCCATCCCTGACAGTATTGGTCAAACACTCCTGGAGCTCTGGCAGCTGTAGGACTGTGACAATTTTCCATATGGATATTTAGATTTTTTCCTGAAAACAATATGTGTATGTGTACCTGAGGGGGAAAAAATAGTGCTCATAGCAACGCTAAAAATGAGAATTAAAGATGAAAATCAGTATCTAATCCTGGGTTCCCCAGTGAAGAAAGAGACAGAGCTGCTGGAGAGAGTGCAGTGGAGAGGCACTGAGGGGAGGGAGAGACTGGAGCCTCTCTCCTACAAGGAAAGGCTGAGAGAGCTGGGACTGGGACATCTCTTCAGAGGCCATAAAGGTCTAAAGGGAGGGGTACAGGTGAGCCAGGGCCTTCCCAGAAGTGCTCAGTGACAGGACAGTGGGTACAGGCTGAAACACAGGAGGTTCTACCAGAACATCAAAAACCACTATCTACTGTGAAGGTGGCCAAGCACTGGTGCAGGTTGCCCAGAAAGGTTGTGGAGTCTCCATGCTTGGAGATATTCAAAAGTTATCTGATCCTGGTGACCCTTCCTGGGCAGTGGGGTGGGACAAGAAGACCTCTGGAGGTCCCTTCTCACCTCAGCCATGGGTTCTGTGATGCTGTTTGTAAAGGGCTCTCCTGCAGGGAGAAATGGGTGGAAATGGGGACTCAGGAGAAAACCAGTGCCCCTCCTTGGGCACCTAAATGTGCTTCCCAAGCAGGCAGCTCAGATCCTGAGGGCCAGACCTTGCTCTGGTGAACATCCCTGCGGTGTAAGGGGAGTCTCACCCCCTCACTGCAGCAACACAAATGTGGCCTTGCCCCCTAAAAACAGCTCCTGAGATTGATAACTCTGATCTGAATCACCAGTTGTATTCCACTGGGAAAGCAAGATTTACTATTCCCCACATTTCTCTTGACTTCTGATGTAATGGTCCAGCAGATGCCAACAGCAGAGCACTCATCCTCTTTTGGCAAGAGGAGCAGGAACAGTGGGTCAAGAGTTCCCAGAAAAATCGACTAAATTGTAACTCACCAATGGACAAAACAAATCTATTTTTCCAGGCTGCCTGTTATCCCATGGTGTGAATTAAATGAAATCCCACAATAGCCAACATTTTTAGATGTCTGTATGAGCAAAAAGATGTGGCCTTCTTTTGCCACCCTGGGACTGCAACAGCTGATAATGGAGCCACTGGTATAATACCAACTCCAGATGTATTTGAGCACTGTCTGAAACCTGATTGTGCATGACTCTCAGAGAGCATAAGCCATGAAAAGTACCTTTGATACAGCCTAAAACTCCCCAATCTTTTCCATTTTTATAGTTTCATAGTCTTGCAAGCTTGAAAATTCCTTAGAGAACATGTGGTAAAACAAAAAAATGAATGGAAGTAACATGTCCTTGCAATTGGTGCCAGCCCAGTGGGACTGAAAATGTGTTGTGTAAAGATATAGGGAAGCAAAGAGTATAAGAATACCCTCCCTTCAGAAAGTTAGAAGTTCAACATCTCTTCATGAGACATGAAAAAACAGATGAAGAATATGAAGCTACATAATGTATCTCACTGAAATCTTCAGCCTGACCCAAGGACCAGAATCTCATTTGCTTTATGACACTATAAACCTTCCACTAACAAATCAGAAATAAATAAAAGGGATGTGAATTTGCACCCAAAGCTGCTCTGAAATGTTCTGGCAGAATAAAGTGACATATTTCATTATTTCTTAATCTTCTACAAATGTGGTCTGCAGCCAAAGGGACAGTCCTGGTTTCCAGAGCTCTGATTCACACCTCTAACTGAGATCTAGTCCTGAACCAAAAGTTCTTCCAGTTGCATGCAGTTTTCCCTGATTCCAAAGACTGGGAATTCACCTGATTACTTGTTGGAGGGTGAGGCTGTGTGAGGCTGTGTTTTATCTACAGCTTAGTCTGTACAGTACAGCAGGACAGGAGGAGCTGGATCCCACCTAAAACAAAAGTCTCACAGGTGGATGATTCCTTCCTGCTAAATTTAACTTGTAAAAAGAGAACACATCAAACTTCTTGGAAGTCCAAGTGAGTACTTACAGGATTTCCATTTGGAGTTTTTGAGTCATCATATTTTCAATCTAGCCTGAAAGTCCAAACCAAGTTCATAATTTATCTTTATTACTAGCTAATTTATGTCATTAAAAAATGGAATAAATGTTTGCAAATGTTTTCCAAATTTGTAAATGAAGAATGTGCATGACATTAAAAAAAAGCCACTACTTATAAAAAAAACCCTACCCTAAATTGTCTACCTCCTTCCTTGCACTGGGACAAAAAGAGCAGTACCACAGAAGCCATATCAGCTTAGCTGCCTGAATATGTTGTTGATATAAAACAAACTGACCTTGTTTCCTGAACAATCCATTCCACATATTTCTTTTGAATGAGTTATTGATGTAGAAAGGCAGAATAATAGTCAAACATACCTCTGCAAAAGCAAAGATTCAAATCATTTTCCTATTATCTCCATTGCAATCAAATTACTTAAGAGCAGTATCTCTTAAGGATGATAGAAATGCATATTTTGATAGATTTCAAGGCCTCTCTAGCAAGGTCACTTCCAAATGAAATTAAATACTCCCATTTCAGTTTTCTGGCAGTCAGTGCACGATTTTTACACAAGGCAAAAACGTAGCTGGTCCTGACTTGAACAACATTGGGGACAATAAAGACAAAGAAACATTTCACCCTCCTGTGTACTCTCTGCTAAGTGGGTTTGATGAAGCACAGGAAAGNTATGTGGTAGCTAAAATCCTGTGCAGACACACAGGACCTGCTGCAGAGTGCTAAGCTAGAGAAGGAAGGCATTCCCTCCTGTGTTGCCAGAGCTCCCAGATTGTCCAGGCAGCGCCTCCAGAGCGATGTCTGCACTGCTCTGCCACGGGGAACAATTAGCAATTACAACACTGCTCAGAGTAAAACCCACTGCAGCTGGTGCAGGGATGAGGGAGTGAAATCTCCTTCAGATTCACTCTCAGCTCTGCTCTACTTCATACACGACTTTTGCTCAGTGATACTCCCACCATTCCCCAAAATTGTGCTGAGAGCATTTTTATCTGAAGTCCCAAATCTCAACCAACCATGCCTTGGGAAGGTAAAAATATTGTCAAGACTTCCCATAGCAAAGTATCCAACGCTGTAAAAAAGCTATAGTAGGCACAGTTATGGCTCAGTGAATAAAAACAAAGTGTAGATATTTCCACAAATGCATGTAGTTGAGTCCAGTCCAACTAGAAGGATCTTAATCATATTTACAGAGTCTACGTTTATTCATGAAAATACCTGTGCACTATGAAATTTTGGCATTATTTAACATCAGTGTTAAGTAATTAATATCAATGAGTACCTGAAATAAAAATATTTTGTTTCCAAGGTTATGGGTAGTAGCAGAAACATAAGAAAATTTTATTGCAAGCTCTGGTTTGCGAATGATTCTGGGTCTAGTGAGCACTCAAAGACAAGAATAAATGTTCTCACATAGACAAATCAGTACTCATACAAACAAATCAGTACTCACACAAACAAATCAGATCTCTTCATCATGTGTGTTCATTAAAAAAAACCAACTCTTTTAAAAAATGAGGTTTCTACAAGTTCTGCTACAGTTTTTTTCCTACTTCCTAATGAAGGAAAGCTTATTTATGTAAGTAGCTTCTTGGGCTATTTGCATGGCTGCCCTGTTTGATGTCACTGAGATTTTACAGACTGACTGGGAGTCCACACCAACACTCTCTGGCTACCAGGGGCACCTGAAATGGGTAGGTAGGTCAGTTCTAGTTCTTCCTCCATTTCTGTTAAAGCAGGGTTAAGTCTGTTGCCTTAAAAACAAATATAAATCCCCCCCAAAACACCAGTGCAGTGGTCCTGAGCATGACTGTGACAAGAAGGGCTGCTTTGTCTGTGTCACACGGCTCTCCTGGTGTCCCTGAGGGACCAGAAGTGTTCTGAGTCCTGCTCAGAGGGGAGCCAGGGCTGGAGCCCAGCCTCTGGCAGCTGATGCTCTCAGGACACCTCTCCCACTTCCCCAGGGGAAGCTCCAGCTCCTGGCTGTGGTCACTCCCTGTGTAGTGGTGCCTGTCTGTCACACAAGCTGCCCATCCACGTTGTCAAATAATCTTCATCACAAGCTTTTAGGAGAGCTGCTCTGCAGTGTGATGGATAACCCAGCATTTCTGTGCTGTGTGGCACTGAGCAGACCCTGCTGCCTGCCCTGGCACTGGGGGCTGTGCTGATCCCAGGCTGGCAGTGGATGTGGCTGCAGCTGTTGAACAACACCACAGTGAACCCCTGAAACCTCTGCAGGAGGAGAAGGATTGCACCCAGCGTGCATCCATCACCTGGCACTACAGAAATATAGAGTCATTGTAATAGAACAGTATCACATGATAAATACCTTCCCCCTTGAAATCCTTGTGCCTCAGCATTTAGGGATGATGGATGGCCAGGCTTCACCTTGACATTTTCCCCCTAGCAGCAGACTGTTGTCCTGTGACATTTTTCTTTGAAGACATATAAGACAAATTTTTGGGGAGGAAGAGCAGGAATTAACTTATATACTCATGGAAGGAAAGAAACAAACTACTATTTAAATTTAGAAATTCAACAGAGGCACAGCTTTGTGTAATCAGAATTTTAGTATCAGGATGACTTTGGTTTCCTTTTCTCATATGTTACAGTTACCAATATTCTCTCTGACTCTGCTTTAGCATATTTTTTTCTCCATACTCCTCTCCTGGTTCCCAGGATCTCTTCTGACAGTTCTCTCTTAGTGGAGATGATTTTTCCTAGGGCAGGTTAAATAGGTCTTTGTAGAAGTCCACAGCTATTCGGTTTATGTGGGGAGAAAAATCTGCTTATTCTCTTACATCTCCATTGGACGGTTTGCTACAGCCATGGTGGTTGTGAGGAAGGGAAAAAGCTCACTAGCCTGGCTTCAGCAGATTACAGAAGGCAGACCTAAAGGCCCTCAGGATTTATGCCTGTTAGAATCATCCTTTCCAAAAATTATGACTCCAACACCTTCCTACCACATTCTGATCCACAGAACACAAAATGTCAGTGAAAACTGTGATATTGTGACTTAAGGCTCAGGCTGTGAATTTTGCTCTTTTTTTGTGAGGCATGGGGAAATTATGGAAAAGAGGCTCCATCACAGAGCATTGTTATGTGTTTATGGGCTGGAGACACATTTCTCTGGTGATATGGCATTAAAACTTTAAACAGTTATGTGCTCTAAGCAGTAAAGAGGAGACTAATGAGGTCCTCTCAAAAGTGAAACTTTCAGGTGGCTTCACAACTCCACGAAGTTTTTGTGACTTGCTTCCCAAGGAAAGTAGAAAGAGGAATTTTTTAAAGAAATTGCTTTAATGCTATTCATTTCTCACCACCTGCAAAGCTATGCTGACTTACTGCTCAAGATTTAAAGGCTTATGGATTGGGAAGGAGGCAAACAATAAACACCTTTTAGCACCCTTGAAAAGAAAGTAGCACAGCTTAAAACTTTTTTCACTGTTTTATCAGCCCACAGTGTTGCTATTCTGAATTACAATACCAACTCAGGTTTGAGCTGGAGTGATCAAGTATGCATGGCAAAAGCAGGTTATGGCAAGGCACTGCATTTTGCAGCATGAACTTCATCACTAAATGAAAGGTAATTCTGAAATTAGTAGATATTAATCTATTTTTACATTCAGAAGCGCTGAAAATAGGAAGAAAGGCACTGAAGCATTTTAAAAATGTTGAAAAAAACCACTATTACACACTGAAGTTCATTACCACTGGTATTACAATTGGATTTCACAAAACCAGTTTGTAAATAATTGCATATGAACTGCACATGGTTGCTCACAGTTTACACATGATTACAGTTTGATTGCAGAGACAACCATACAAACAGTGAGCTCAATTTACCCAATAGTTGTAGACATTTTGCAAATGGATTCTGTATACTTAAATCTATTTGGTTAAATGCACTCAGTAAATATTTTTCAGCTGTGAGCCCATGCAGGGTACAGGGTGAGGGTTTTCTATAGTTCAGTGCTCAGACCTCAGCAGAGAACTCTTCTGCTGCTGTCAGACTCGCCTGCTTTCCACGTTTTGTTCTCTTCTCTCATCTCTCTGTCCTTTTTATTTTTGGGGGACTGATCAAAAATCCATAGCAGTCAATGCAGAACTCCCAGCAATAATATGTCCCAGGCTGTTATGTTAGAAAGTGGTGCCAGGGACAATTATATGGAATTCATACCTATTTCCAGTGACTGCCACATGTTCTATACAGTGTCCTGCTGCAGTGGCACAGGAGGGGGACACTGCCTGATGATGGCAGAGCTGTCAGGGCAGAATAAAGTTAGTGAGAACCTGAGAGTTCCCAGGAAGATTTGCTCAAGACACATCTGTCTTTCCATACCCCTTCAGCCTGTCCCATTAGGCTGGAAACCACTCAATCACAGGCCAGTGCCAGACTGCCACTGTCACAGGGAGAAGCTTTCCAGAACAGGCAGGGCTCATCCACCCCGGAGATTTCTGCCAGCTCAGGGTGGTGCCAGAACTTCAGACAGTCATTAGGTGGAACAGCACCTGTAACACCTCAGGCATGAGGACTGAGAACATTCAGTATCAAGGAATTTGAAAAGGATAATTAGTTATACAGGTTTTTTAATAGGTATTGGGACAGGGCAAGACAAAATTTTTCTCTCCTCACCAAAATGTTTCAACTGCTTTTTTTTTTCACCCTTTCACAAAAATAACAAACTTGGAAAGAGTAGTAAAGCCTCACCAAGCAAGGATGACTGCATAACCAGTTCTTGATTTGCACACAGTGTAAATCTTCCCACTTTTGGATGGGGATGGGGCAGGGGAAGGTGTCCTCTTTAATGGTTTTGCTTCTGTCTTACACTGTTTTTCAAATCACCAACGAGAACAAACAGCTCTTTCTAAAGTGCTGAGAGAACTGCAGTCCTGGAAAAAACATTTTAATGATAGATTTAATTGAATGAGAAATAGTCTTTTGTTTCCCCCACCACGGTTTTTTATCCACATAATTAGCAAAATGAATCTCTACCTGAGTCTCACCATGTCACACAACAAAGGCACCAATGACTCCAGAGCTCCTCGCAAACTTGGAAAGAGTAGTAGTGTTGCTTAATAACACACCTTGGGTGAAATGGTGCCATTAGACAATATTAAATTGCCAATCTACTCCATTCTTGTTTACAGTACATCCAAAAGCTCCAAAGCTTTTCTAAAGCAAGAAAGTCAGTGACTTTCTGCTATGCTTAATATCTCAAATGATAATAAAGGCCATCTCCAGACTGCAGCAGGCAAACATAATTCCTATCAACTTAATGAAGTTATGCCTGCTTATACCAGCTTACAATTTCATTCAGAATTGTGTTTTGGAGATAGGACTTCACAGTATGCTTAGCAGCTGCCTTCCAGTCATGCAAAGAATGTGGCCATTATTATAACTGAATATTATTTCTTTTAAACAGAGAGAATTATTAATTAGAAAAAATGCCCTCATTTTCAGGGGCACTAGAAAATATTCTTGTTAAAAATAAAAAACAACTTCTCTATTAATTATGTCCACTGAGACCAACACAGTAGCAAAACACCAACCATAACTTATTAGTTCAAAATAACTTGTAGAACTATTAAAGATCATCCTTACAAGAATTTCAGGTATTCATTTCAGTTCATGCCTTTTATCTTGTACAGTCATTACTCGTGTGTTTCATCCAAACAAAGAAATCTTGTTATTAAAATAGGACAGCATTAAATTAATATTTTTCTTTATTTTTGCCTTGTGAAATCTAACTGGTTAACTGAAAATGAAGGTTCATTTCAAAAAAATCCTGAATGAATAGGAAATACTGCAAATAACAAAGTCTGCTCGGATTTATTCTGAAAACAGTTACAGATTCTGGGTAGCACGAAGCTTGGATACCCAACTTGACTGGACTGATTAATCTCCTGAACTGGATACCTTCTGCAGGTTCTCTACTTTGAGTGCCCAGACACCACCTTGAATCCAAAAAGAGCCTGACTGCCTTCCTGGACTGAAAATTTGGGACATGAGTATTTTTCTTGGTCAAATGGTATGGGTATGTATAATTTATGCTTTTTCTTCTTTACCAGCCTTTAAAGACAAAATTTGGCTGTCAGAGTTGAAGACTTTATGACCCAGGTTCCTGCCTGAATTTCCACACATGATCACTGAAATCAGCTATTCTCTTTATAGATTTTGTATAAGACATCCATATTGCATAATCCTCTGACAAAATTATTTAACAGATATTTTAAGGATTTTTTTTAATTTGAAAATGAATTATGGATTATAGAAAATGGAAGAAAACCAGAGAAAGAACACTAAGCAAGCTGGTTCAACAGGTGACAAAGAATGGAGAGAAAGAAACAGAGAGTGGGGCAGTCAGTGGATACCTGACACAGGTGAAACACTTGAGCAGACACTGAAGGACTCAGAGGCTGAAGATTTCCATACAGGACCATCTGAACAATGGGAGAAGTTTAAAAAACAAAGAAACCTCAACTGCAGAGGGACTAGAGCAGTGGAATCTGGTCCTTGCAAGCTTGCAGTTGAGGTTCCTAATGACCTCCAATACGTTGATAATTCCATCTAGATGTAGCTGGTTACAAATGCAGGAGCTGGCACGTACTGTGAGAATCCCACATGCAAAGCTGCAGGCTGTGGTCTCAGAGGTATTTTTGGCTGGGTACCAGGCAGAGGAAATCTTTGTCCTGTCTCTGGCAGGCCCACAGAAGCCCTGCTGCCTGCCTTGGTGCCTCGGGTGTGTGGCTCAGTCTCTCACTGCCCAAGTCACTCCAGAACACATAAATCTCTTTGTCTACACACCCAACACCAACATTTCAAAATCAGGGGATGTTTTAACCTGTAACAGTGCTGGGTGTTTTTGCACCACTTAATTAGTGGTTTGTCTCAGTCTCTTCTGCCTTCACTCAGAGCCAGGATTAAAAAATACACAAAGGAAACAAATTTTCTCGTGTTTGGGCTTGGTTGTTTATTAAATCTTATCAAAAAGTACAGAGAGCTCAGCAACACTTCTAGCCACCTGCTAGAAGTGAGCAAAATGGAGAGAGATCCAGCTGCTACAAGGTCTCTTAAAGCTAAACAGTCCAATAGAGAATTAACACCTATATTATTTATACTTTTAACCCAATAACCAAATTCCTGTGGCCCTCAGTGTGACACTGACTGACCAACCAACCAGAAACTACTGCCTGCAACCATGAAGAAGAAGGAAGATGAGCACTGAGAGAGACACCACCCAAAATCCTCCATCTTGTCCCAGACCTATTACTATATTATAAAAACCTCAAATTTAAAACCCTTCACCATGTGAAAGCACACACTTCTATTTAACTACACACCCGTGATTTTAACTCCATCACTCAAATTTGGAGCCTTCTCCAAGGCCTCAGGTCAAAGCAGTGTTCTCCAGGGGGTCAGTGCCAGAAAGCACAGAAAGCTCAGAATTCCCAGGTTTCTGGGATCCAACATTAAAGCAGCCAGCCTCCCCTTCAGGAAGGTGTGGCAGAGGTAGAAGCCAGCCAGCAGCAGCTCAGGACTGTGCAGGTGGAAAGCCCAGCTCCAGTGGAGGCTCCAGCCCCTTGAGAGCAGTGTGAGCCAAAGGAATGAACACATTTGGCCCAAAAAGCATGTGGATACAGGCTTTCATAACATACTAATTCATTACTCCAGGAGATAGTGTTCTTCCTCTCATCAAATATTAATGATTGTTTCAGGAAGTTTAAAAAATTGTCTCCAAGCAACTTCTTGCAGCCATTAATTAAAATAATGAGCGCTATAATATTAAAAGTGTAATTCTCTTACATGTCCTCAAGTGTTTGCCTAGAAGTCTCTGTCTGTGAGAGGCAAAAAAAAAAAAAATCTGAAAGCACAGCAAATTAAAAGTTGATACTTGCATCACTCCTGATCAAGCCTGTAATTCTCAGCTTGCAAATGTGAAATTGGTTTGTTATATTCTGCAGATAAGATGCCACAAGACTCCTGCCTTTCTCAGTACCCCAACTCCCTGCCCCCAACACACACACGATGTTTTCTGTGCTCCTCAGGAAAGGGGACAAGGCACAACCCACCTGTGCTCCTGCAGAAGTGCTGTAAATATATCTGTAAATGTTAGGAGAGGTTTTCAGAATTCAAAGCTGGCACTGAGCAGTTTGCATGGGAAATGGAGAAGGATTCTGCATGTATGCATGTGTGGATACCTCCAGAGATTTGTCAGTGCTGCCATTTTATCCCTCTGGTTTTTATCCCACGAGCACTGAAATGACAGAGGAAACCTGATACAAAGCCATGCATCACCCTCCACATAACAATTCAGTCTTAAGTGAGTAAATACCAGGACTTGGAGAATGGTCTAATAGAGGATGAAAAGATAACAACATGTGTTTACTTGTAATGTTCATGGTTTGTTGGTTTTTTTTTTCATTTAACAAACACACAAAGCATATCTTTTCAGTCATGTCTGTTCTTAATAGGATTTTGAATTGCTATATAGCTTCAGTTCATTTGGAAAGACATTTCAGAATTAATATAGGAGCTCTGGTCTCATTTCCACTTCTTTCAAGGGATATCTCTCATCAAGGTGTTTGTGCAAGAACCCTGTTTGGCAAAACAAAAATCCTTCCTTGACAGAGCTCAACTTTCATCTCACATATTCACTGCAACCACCCAGGTCAGTACGTAAACTAGAGTACATTTGCACTGTTAATTCAAATTAAAACAGAATGGAACATCTCCAGAAGAGACACTGAGAGAAACTTCAATTCTAATATTAAACTCAGAGGGTTGAAATGTTCCTCTCACAGAGTGACATGGGTATTCCAGTCCTCTTAGCCAAAGGATGAGACTGAATTTCAATCTTTTACTGAAGACAAGTGTGAGAGCACAGCCCATCTTTTCCTTTGTCTTTCTTCAGTCTGAAGACTTTGCATTGCACTTGATGGAGCAGAAATCAGGACACTGCACAGGGCAAGATGCACAACTCCAGGATTTGCATAGGGAATGTTTGCTCTGTGTGTTCTTCCCCCCCTGCTCTCCTCTCAGCCTCTCTGTGGCACAGCCATCAGTCCTGCCCAGCCTTGGCTGTGTGAAAGCTTTTCTTGGAAAGCCAGCTCAATCTAGAGAAGAGCCAGCTCTAGCATGATTTCATTTTTTCAAGGTGAAGCTGAAGGGCTCTTACACTTCAAGCTGCAAGTGCAGCTTATAATTGCAGCTGCATTTCTGCTCTGCAGTGCTGATATGGCTGAGAAGAGGCAGAAATGCTATATTTATGTGAAACTTCACCTTAAATCTTCACTTTCCAAAGTTCTGAAAGTACTGTGCTGCTATAAGACTACTTAAAGTTGTACACTACATTTTGCCATTCAATTTGGCACAGTGAGCTGCTCAGTGCTATTCCTGTAATTCTCAAAAATATTGCTTTGTTTAAATTAAATTTTCACTGTTTTTTTTTTATTCCTGCCTTAATAATTATGTGAAATATTTTTGAATAAAAGGTGTAAACAAAGCTAAGTAGACATCTGCATTGACATCACCAAAAGCATCTGTAATTATCTCTATTATTCCAATGAGAAAATTAGAGAGAAGAGAAAATTCTATGGGTTTGAAGGTGGTGGTGGTTACTGGGGTTTTGTGGCTTTTTTTTTTAAGCCTGATATGAAAATGGCTGAATTATCATGATAAGGTATCATCTGTTAGTGAACCAAAGATGATCATTTCAGGAGGGCAGTGACAGGCAGAGTTCCCAGGCCTCAGCTAAAAGACAACTTTCAGGGAAAAGTGCAAGGGAAAAGCCAAGTCACAATGTAATGATACATAGGAGAGTATTTTAGGTAGAATTGATAGGAGTTATTAAAAAAAAAAGAAAAAAGGTGGATAGTTGAGCCCACGGCTAGATTGAACATAGAGCTGTGAATGAAGCTTAGGCTCAGGAGATGAATTAAGGTGTGATGAAAAGGTCTGTGCCATCAGATAAGAAAACACAGTTTTATTTTTACTCCTGGTCATAATAGTGAAAAGCCACAAAATGGCTAAAAAGAAGAAATAATTCTCATTCAAACATTAACAAAACTGTAGTGTTTGAATAAATTTTGTACACTGACAAATATATATGACTGTAAAGTCTCTACTAAATAAAAGATCCAAATGATCTGTCAGTGGTTTCTTTGTTAAAATTTCAACATAGTCCTAAAATTGTGTGGTTGAGAAGAAAGTTTCAGTGGTTTTTGTTTTGAGGTGTTTTTTTTTGTTTGCTTGTCTTGGTGCTGTTATATTTAACCCAGTCATACATTGCAAGACTGTCTATATATTGGTATGATGTTGTAGAGCACATTACTGAGATTTTGCCAAAACCATGGAATAGTCTATACTAGATTCCACAAGGGAATATCTCAATTGCCTCTTATCCTGACGTGGGAGCAGAAATAGGATGGAATGTGGCAGCTCAGTAGCAGCACAATCCCACACAATGCTACCTTAGCCCTACTCATGTGAGACTGAGCCAATGGAGTTAGAACATAACAAAAACAAAACTGAAAGGGGTAAAATGACTAAATTAAAAAAAAAAAAAAATCAGAGACCCTGCATCTGTTGGTAGGTCCAGACAGAAATGCAGATGTGAAGAGGATATTTTATAACTAAGGTACAGACAGACAGCTGAGAAGCACAGAACTTCCCCTGAAAAATGAATGACCAAACCAGGCATAGTAAATTGTTTGTTTTGACATAGAGAGCAAATGGATGCCAAGTCTGAAACTAATACTTGGACTTTGAAATATCAGGCTATATTATCCCAGCTGAGACCCTTTTCTCTTGCTATGTAATTCAGAATTTATGCTTGTTGATCTTATGCACCTTGATGCTACTAATGCATTAACAGAAAAGCTGATTTTAAGGTAAATGCAGGGTTCCTGGGACCCCAAATGCATTTGACAGCTATGATCTTGAGGTTTCTGGTAAATAACTTGAGTTTATGTTTATGCACTTGATACTGTTTACATCTAACTCATTATATCCCTGCCTACTGTATAATCAAGGAGCAGGAACAAAATTATTCTGTGGTGGAGAATTTTTGATCCACATTATCCTCAATGTTCTGAGCCTTTTTCTACCCCAAAATATCTGCAATGGTTTTCTTTTTTTTTTTTTCTTCACAACCATGGAGTTTCTGTGGAAGGGTGGTGAGCCCCTGCCCAGTCTCCTGTCCTGATGGCTAAAAACTTGATTTTCCTTCAGGGGAAAGCAGCAACCTCCTGATCCTGCTGCCTGGATGCTCCTCAGTGCAATCACCTGTATTCAAACAGCTTTCTAAGGGGATGTTCCCAAGCCTTTATCTTCAAAACCATGGAACAGGCTGCAAACCTGCAGTACATGTACTCTGGTCCTGGCATGAAAATGTTAGAAAGGGGTGGGTTAGGAAGTACACTGAGGTTCACAGGATTTACTGCTCAAAGCCCATGGAGGCTGAAATTTATCTACAATATAATACACCTTTGCAAATTATATATGCAATTAAACACATATTATTTCCCATACCAGGCTGATTTGATGACTAATATACATCATTTCTGATCACTTCTTATTCAGACACACTGATCTTCTTAAAAACATTTGAAAAGTAGTGCTGTAAACAGCAAAGAGCATATCCATTATTCTAACAGCTCCCCCAGAAAATCCATTCTTCATTTACTTAATTTCTCCAAACTCATATTTCTCTTCTGCCATTAGGACTACTGAAAAAAACCCTTCAAATCATAAATCCTGTGTTGGTTTGAAGTATTCCAAGCAGAGCTTGGAATTTGGCCACTGCCATGATCTTCACCACTATTAGCCTCCCTAAACAACCTCAAACAATGAATAATTTGTGAAAATTAGAATGGCTGTATTGATTGAGCCCCAGCATCCCCCTGGCCCAGGGCTCTTTCTCCAGCAGGGACCACAAGCAGATATCCAGGGAAAAGCAAGAACAATCATGACACCTTCCTTAACATTCCTCTTCCTTGCAGTCTCTGACCCTTCTCTGACTCAGGAAGCCTTCTGGGGCTGTTGTGGTTTGCTCATTTAATAACCCACAACAAATCTCTTCCCATTCCTGTCTGGTCTCTTGAGCTCACGTGAATGTTTTTCATCCACAACATTCAATAAACATTCTCATGCATCTGCAATGTGTGATGTGAAGATCCACTTTATGCTGCCTCTTTTCCATCTGGCTTTCATTAAGTTCCTTTGACAGCTCCTGCTTCTCATATTCAAACAGAAGGCAAATACAGGTCTTTATTCTCACTCTCCATTCCAGTCCTGGCTCTGTAGTCCTTCATTTCTCTTGAATCATGGATTTTTCTCCTCTCTTTTGAGGAGCCTGAGCTTGCCCAGCAGAACAATGGGTGGAAGCCATTCCTTATCTTTGATCACACTCTCTTCCCTGAAATCCTCCCAGTTTCAACAAGTCCTTCTGAAGGAAGGAACCACAGCTGCAGTCACTCAAGACATGGATGGCCCACTCTTTTTTCCACTCAGTATTTGTTCTGTTTTTTTTCTTAGACTCAGAGCAAGCTTTAAGAACTCCCAAATATCTGTTGCACTGTTTTGACTGCTGCCAAACACAAGGCTGATGGTTTCACTGTGCTATTTAGCATAACCTCAATTTGTCATGAGACTTCTCTTTATTTCATCTGATTTAAGTCAGGTATTTGGGAACTCACCATGTGGAAAATTTCTGTATTTTTCACTCTTTTGTTCCCTTTTAGCTTTTCTTTCGTGGGTTCCATTAATTCTTCCTGTGCTTGAACTTATACCCAGATGCATTTTCCTCTTACAAATGAAGTAAGGGTGGACACAGATGAAGGCACGAATATCTTTTGGCACTCCTTGTTTCCAAAGGCTCTTCATCAGAGCTCTGATGTCCGTCCCATTGTCACAGATGGAAGTATGCATTTAAGCACCATTAAACAAAACATTTATTCCAAATGCATCGTAATTACAGAAACACCTGTGCAAAACAACTCTGAAAAGACACATTTTTGGAGCTGAGCAGCTCTGGCATTTCCATGGGGGGACAGGACAGAGATGAATAAAGCATGGTGGGGATGCAACACAAGATTTTCCAAAGCTTGCTTTGGCTGCTTTTTAGCAACATGTTTACATTAATTTCCAATATTAATCCTCACACAATCTACAAATTCTTTTTTCAGGAAGAATTTCTTCACAGAGAGGGTGGTCAGGCATTGGAAGGGGTTACCCAGGAAGGTGGTGGACTCACCATCCCTGGAAGGGCCCAAGAAATGAGTGGCTGTGGCCCTTAGTGCTCTAATTTAGTAGACAAGTGATCAAAGGTTGGATTTGATTATCTTGGAGGGCTTTTCCAACCTAAAGGATTCCATGAGTCCATGATTCTGTGATCAGGGGAACCAAAATCAAGTTTTCACAGGTGCCACTATTAAGGTGGTGAGATGGAAAACACTTAAAGAGGGACTTAGGAAAGGGTATATTTCAGTAACAAAAAGATGCCAGCTACAATTAAAAAAATAAATAAATAAATTTTAAAAAGTGAAGTTCAATAAGAAAAGCAAAGAGTAATTAAAAGCAAAGTAATTAAATTAGAAAACAAGAAAGTAACAGAACCCCCTTCTGCAATGAACAGAAAGAACATAAAGATGTATTTGAGAAGCCTGATGCTAAGGACAACTATAAGCAGTTTCAATTAGTACCATTTAGAGATTCACTGCAGTTGATTTCAGAAGAATGAGCCCACTTTCCATAAGTGACTAATGGAGCTGACATTTGTAAACCATTATGGACCCCAAATTCTAATCACCATTTCTTCCACAAAAAGCTTTTTCATCCAGCTAAACTAGGCTGACTCCAAAAGTACATTTTAGAGTGATAATTAATTCAATGCCAAATGTGCCTGTAGTAAAAATACCTTTAGGGAATGAACACATAACAGTGTGTGTAGCTTTTAAATAAGCTGTCCACAGGGCTATGCCAATTTAAACAAATTAAAATAATTGTCAGTATGCTAGGTAGGGAAATATTCTTTTTGTAAAACTGCTGTGAAATGCCCTGGAGGCTTGGGTGGCATAGCAAGACTGCCTGAGAGATCCAGGCACTTCCAGGCATCTTCTCTGTCCAGCTTGATAGAAATATCCTCAGGTGTTGTGGTGCATTCAGTGGTGCTGATATAATGGCATAATCCTGTTTTTTCCAGGCAGATGGATGTTGATGCAAACCAACCCCTGAAAGGCAGGGAGTTCACAGCAGAGCATTCAGATTCCTTCCTCTGCTCACTCTGGTTATCTTATCTCACTCATATATTTCTGTTCAGTCTTTTCCCCTAGAAAAGTAGACTGAGAACCAAAAAGGGCAAAACATAACCCTAGAAATGCTGGTAAGTGGCGCCTGAACCTCCCCTGTGTAATTGGATCAATGTGTTTGAGGTGGCACTGACACACTTTGCTGTCCCTCTGCTGCCACCGGGGCTGGCTGGGACAGCTCCAATCCCAGCAGCCTCACACACACTCAGGGCTCTTCAGTGTCCTGACAGTTCTAATAAGCAGCAATTTTGAGGCCATTGCAGCACTGTGACCCTGTGCTCGTTGCTGAGCAGCAGCGTCCAGGCTGTGAGCAGTACCTGAGATCAAAACCCACAGCAGGACCCACACACACAAAGGAGAGCTCAGCTCACTGCAGCCTCCTGCACAGCACACAGAGCTCAGGGTCTGGCCCACCGTGGTCTGCAGCAGCTTTTCAAAGACTAAAACACCAGAGCAGGGCTGTCCTCCCACAAGAACTGTTATTTTGGTCCCTCATTAGGTTAATGTGTGATTCTGTGCAGATCTTGCACAGATGCAGAACAGGTAACTGGACAAATTAAAAAAAAAATAAACTCTGCAGGTTTTTCAGCACCACCACAGATCATCAATGCCATCCTTAATTTGTTTCAACAGGTTCACAGGGTATCATTAGAACAATATGAGCATTTTCCACCTGCTGCTGCTTGAAACAATAGCATTTAAATGGTCTGGACTTTACAGCTCTAAGAAATAAATCCTTTGGGAAGGGGAGCAAAATGCTCTTTTATTCTAACCTAAACTGCTTACCAGATTATATCGTGACCTCTCACCCAGCCTAAGATTTCATACCCCAGTCAGAATAGCATTAGTTTTCATTTCCAAGTTTGCAATAAGAAAAAAAAGGGGGTTATTCTACTCTACGTTAAGACTGAGTATATAGCAGCTTATTAGAAAACAAGAAACTAAAACTTATCCAACAAGGACATTTGGAATGGCTTTCCAGACCCTTAGAAAGACAAATTTTAAAAAACTCTTAATCATACCTCATGGAGAAAGAATATTTACAAAGTCAGTATTTCTATCTCAGATGTACTGAAGAAGTTACTATATTTAGCAGGTCAAGGTATGCTGAAGGGAAGAGATAATCTAAAAAGTAGGAACAGATCTGGCCATCAGCTCCCAAACTCTCAAATATTTGAGTTTTAGTGTCTGCCCCTGCTCACATCTCCAGATACAAATCCAAATTCTGGTCTTCTATAACTCAGAATGTTTCTACTCAGATATTTCAGTTTAAACTCATTTCCACTTACATTAGAATACTTCTAGACTTTACCACAGACTAAGTGCTATACTAATATTAAGTGTTTCAATTTTGGGCAGTGTTCACCACACATTTTACATCCATGAGTCCTCCCTTTCAGCTCCTGTAGATGTGCTGCTTGATTTTATAAAGTTATTTTCATGCCATATCAGGCACACATTTCTTTCAGTGCCACAATGTTTTAAATCCTATTAAAAGGCTTAAGGGGAAAAAAAAATCAAACATTTGCTTAACATTTGGTTACTGGAAAAAAAAAATGTGCATTTACATCAGCTGGTCTCAGAACACAAGAAACATGTAGATATGGATGTGTGAAAGCCCTCAGACATATTCTTGAAGAGCTCATGACAGAAATGTATTGGAAAATCAAATTTTTGTTTTTGGCCAAAAGATACTGAAACTTTAGGTACTAGAAACTTCTCTCCTTTCTTACAGAAAGATGTAGGAAAACTTTTAATAAAACTCTAAAAGGTTTCCTGTCCTGTCCCCCAGAAGATTTCCCTCCATGATGAATGATGAATGATGAATTTCCCATCATGAGACCATCTTCACCAGCCATTGGAGAGAAGAGAGCTGAGCAGGTGTGGACACAACATCTGAGCAGCCTTTGCCTTCACCCAGCCTGAAGCACAGGTACACACACCTTCACCTGCAGCAGAGCTAAAGGAAGAGAGCTTTGTCCTCTGGGTGTCCCCTGAGTGCCTGTGCAGGGCTGGCTGTATGCTGGGGTTATTTCTGCCAATATTGTTTAATTTCAGAAGCACAGGCTGTAGCATCCATTTACCAAAAAGCAGCTTATTAGGAGGAGCTCTTTTTGTTTAATATGAGGACCACTCCTTTTGATGGGCATAGGGGATTTGATATTTAGCAGTTCCTCTGAAGTAAAGCCTTTGAAAAAGGTATTAAATATAAGGCTTGGCAAGAAGAATAGGCAGCAAATAGCACAAAGGGGAATTATTTTCTGAGATAACATTACAATTTGCCACGTGGTATCTTTTTGTTTTACAAGCATATGCTTAAACGCAACAGTAAAGTGGGAGGATCAGAAGAGATACAAAACCTGACAGCTTTATTTCAACTTGCTGCTCTTTGAAAGCTGGCAGGCAGATTGGCTTCTGTGACAAAGTCCTGGCAGGTGCTTTGCAGCAGACTTCACAGAGCAGTGCCCTGTCTGTCCCACTGACAGGCAAATGGGACCCACAGGACGCCCTTCTGCAAGTGCACCCTGCCTGCTGCTGTGCTGTGCTGGGTTTGGCAGCTCAGAAACCAATCCTGCACCACCTGGTAAATGGTTCCTAGCAAAGGGACAGTCTTGTTTTGCTTTGTTTTGTTTTGTTTTGTTTTTCTTCTGTATGTCAAAACATTTAGTGAGGAATAACACTTGAAGGAGATGATGAAATTCCTGTTTGGGGTGGGATGGAATCACCACCTCATTGCTGACAACGGGAATTTTGCTTTTTAACTTCAACAGGTGGAGGACTGCACACAACTAATTTCCTTAGCACATATTCTAATACCTTTAAAAGAACTATTTATATTGCATTTAATTTATTGCATAAGACTTTATGCTTCCAGAGAATTTAGAGAGCCATATCCCAACAAAACAGTTTCTTTTAATACAAGTGAGCATATGAATTTTATGCAGATCATTAATGTCTGTCATTTTCAAAATTGTTAATAAATTCTACTAAAAAATAAACCCCAAACCAACCCCTTGCTAGCAATGAAGTGCACTGCCTATAAATATTTTGTGAATTCCAGGAGGCTGAATTTCCACAGAAGAAAAAAACATTTCCTGCAGTATATTCTTCATTAATAGTGTATAAAAATAAAATGCAAATATTCAGACTCTGGTACTGTGGAATCATCCTGCCCAGTCTTCTCCAAGCGTTACCCTTCATGCTGAAAAAGGTCAAAGCTAATCCTCTCCCATGGATTGTTCTCTTTACTATGGAGGTGGCCATCTGTGCAAAAAGCTCTAACTTCTGCTCTAGCCTCGCTTTTTCCTAGAGTTCTTCCTCAAGGACTATCCTGCCTCTTCCATCTGCAGCTGTGAATGAAACTACAGAGGCTGCAGGTTCAAAGGAGACTTCTGCAGGCCTTTCCCTTAAAGTCCTCGAGCAGGGGTAGTTCCTTGGCCCTGGCACTGTGCCACATTAGAATGGGTCTGAGCACCTTTGCCCTCTGACCAGCCTCCAGATTCAGACAAGCTGATCTGCAGAATTAGCCTAATCAGAGTTCAGCTACTCATAACCTGGCACTTCATCCCTGTGCTGTCCACTTAATTTGGACTGATTTGCAAGGATAGCAGGATGTCCCTTTCTCATCTGTGGTAAATAGAAGTGATTTCCTCTGCCTGATTGCTGGGTGCAATTTTTTCTCAATATCATATCATTTTAATGATGTGCTAAAAATAAGAATTTTCCTCGTGTAAATATGGTTCTACATTTGTCACCTCAGTGATCCTCAAAATGCATTAAAAAAGGCTTAGAAAAATGGCTTCTTCTGGAGAATACACAAGTTTGAGTAAATGTCTATGTATACAAAGTATTTCTGGAAATGAAAGCGGATGAATAAAATACACTATAAAGAAAGAGAAATAGAAAGAGGATTAGCAGCAACCTTTTAGCTGTGAAGCTTTGGGATGCAGGAAAATTAAGGTTAGAGCAAAAATCCTGCTGAGTTAATATGTATGGAAAGATGAAAGAGAGAGGAGAAAGGGAGTGTGGCAAATGGGAGGGGGGAGAAACGCTGCAAAAGGTCAAGTTGCATGCAGAAGAGGTGAGCACGGAATCAAAGGGTAGGAGCCATATGAGCTGAATCAAAGCAGAAAGGAGCCAAGGCTTGAAATAAGAACACTGATCATTTTGGAGATAGGTTATTGGATTAAAGTGGAACAGTGTTATCACCTTGTCCAAGGAACAAGAAATGAATTAAAAGCACATCATGCAGGAGGCTGTCGAGCTGTATATTTCTTTTTATATTTTTTCATTAGTGAGTTGCCTGCTTCTTTTAACTGTAATTTCTTCAGCCTCATTTGATAGAACAATAAAGCTTTTCTTTTCATTTATGTTGATTTCCAGGATTCCTCAATTTATTCAGTGAATCCTCACCTATGTTGTTAGTCACAAAATCCAAGTCCAATTATTCCAACTTTCTGAATCTGATGGATATTGTGACTAAATTTTTCAGAGGGACATGTGTGCTGAAGGAGGAAATTGATTAGTGCATGAACTAGTTCTCCAAGGAGAATTTGTGGCAGATGTCCTATTTTAGAAGTCTCCTCAGTACAGATGAAGTAATGCTAAACTGACATGGGAATGGGTAAAGATTAACTAATCTTTTCGTTTTTTTGCTGTGCAGCCACACTTGAGAATTATGTTGCTTATTCCCTAAAAAGTCTTATTACTCTTAGAAAACCCTTCTGTCTGCCATGCAAAACATTTCTAATTGCTTCCTTTGAAAGCCTGCTTCCTCATCCCCACTTCTGCTTTCATTACATACCCACTTTGATAGCAAAAAGGAAATAAAAATTGAAGAGTCCTCAGATACTTCGAAGATTTAAAAAAAAATAATAATTGATCTTGGGGAAATCAATGTTGCAAAGAGGACTTACTTCTATGGTAAGTGATTTTGTAGTCCTACTGCCACCTAAATTCAGACAGCAAGCAAAGGACTTCAAAAGGAATTGGATCAGGCTACGGATACCTGATCTCCATTTTGTGCAAATTATACCAGCTGTATTTGTAAGAACAAAAAAATAGAACAGGTCTATAATACCTAGACTTTATTGTCTGAAAAACACTATTGGCCCTTTCATCTCTGTAGATTTATGTTCAGCAATACCTTTCTTTAAGCTTTGCAAAAAAAGCAAACACATGATTAAATATTCAGTTCTGACATTAGCTTCACTGAAAGGGACGAATATTTTATGTACTGTAATAGTTACAATCGCTCATTAGGGCTCTGGAAATGAGAGCAGACCTGCTCTGGATCCTCCCTGTGCAGTTTTGATCAGGCAGGCTGTGCCATGTTCTGCAGCCTGGGTGTTGGCTGTGCTCCTGCTCCCTGGCCAGGGCTCGCTGCAACGCCTGGGAAAGCGCGGCAGCGTAATGCCCACCAACGCTGAGCTTCCATCACCACTTCATTCCCACTGATTACAGCACACAACACGAGCCCATTAGCCAGCAGCCCTTCAAGCAATTGCTTTTGATTCCAAACTGAGGAAACTCTGCAAAAGCTGCCCTTAAAAGCGGGGCCATCTGACTCAGAGCACTCTCCTCATGTCAGAAAAACGTCCCACGAGTTCGTTCCTTCTGCAGGACTCTTGGAAGCTTGAGAGTCTGAGGAACATCAGAAAAAGCAGGTGTTCAAGCTGTGGTTTTAATGCTTGCCAACAATGCATACTAAATCAGACTGTTATCCTTATTCCACATAAACACAGAGTAATTGGGCAAAAACAAGGAAAAAAGAATCTTTAATAGGCTGCCATAAAAACCCAGCAGACCCAAGCCTTTAGGAATCACTGCCATCTATAAGGACAGGCATATATTCACCTTCTAACTGCTTAAATCTCCTGTATCACTGTCAGTGCACACCAATAGAGTCTGTTTTTGGGTTTACATTCACCTCCTGGAAACAGAATCACTATTTTGCTAAATAACAATTTCCATCTTTTCAAAAGATAAATAAATTAATGCTTTCTCCTTATTTGGTGGAGTGGTAAGTGATTTTTTGCTGAATTATCTTGGACCAGCTGAAGTGATTTGGATGCTGCAGGAAATGTTCTTGTGAAGCTGGTCCATGCTGGCATATGGACATCATGGGGTTCTGTACATCAGCAGTTTTCCTTCTGGAAGGTACTGGCTTACTTTGCTTACAAAACTGTGCACTCGTGATATATATTCAAGCAATTAAGTAGTAAAAAACCAATACTGAAGTTGTATACTGCATCTTAAAATAAATTACAGTGATAGCAATTCCTTTCTTGGCTAATAATTTGCCTATTAATAAGAAAAAATGAGGCATCAATGAATTTTTGGTTTTGATCATTAGATCAAGAAAATCTCAACTACCTGTAGGCCAGGGCAGGATTTGTATCTGGCATAAAAAAAATAGCTGGTTTGTAATGAAACCTAGAAAATGCATGCCCAAACTCCATTGCAATGTAGCATTCTAGGTTTGCTTTGGTTTTGTTTTGGTTTGCTTTTTTCCAGGTGATCACCTTGAATTATTGATTCTCTTTTGTAAAAAACATCAGAATTACAAAACCATCCAAAACCTGGCCTGATTTTGACCTTGTGTGACAAAACACTTCAAAGCACTTGCAGGAGCCCCTCTGCTCTGGAG
>VZTT01018613.1:0-42194 GCA_013400855.1 Buphagus erythrorhynchus | reverse complement strand
ACAACACTGTGAAGTAGCTCAGCTGCTTCAGCAAAGAACATTTCTTGGCCCTTGATCACAGGTGCAGTTCTAGTCCAATACAAAAAGACAAGATATCCTTGAGGAGAGTGTGGTGATCCAGCTACAGGGAGAGTGGCCAGGGAACAGCATTTCTCAAAAGCTGTATTTCAGCATTTTGTCAGAGTGAGCCTTGAGTCATGGTTTCCACACTACTTTTTCAAGTCTCCTTTCTATTCTGGATGTTTTATGTTACATTGCAGAAACCTAGATGCATATGGAATTTTTAAATATGAAAAAAGATGGCATTCCATTAGGCTCAACTGTGTAACAGTTTTCCAAAACTACCAAAGTATTGTTGCCAAAGAAAATTTGCCAGAAGATGCTCTGAGTTGCTTCTAAATATTAGAACCAGAAACTTATGATGAAAAGCTTGAATAGTTCCTCCTACAAATCTGTAATTTGACCAAGCCCTTTCCACTTACCACAGTCTGCTACATATTATGTAATCTTTTATCCACAGATTGCTGTGGCTAAAGCAGGTGTGGGAAGCAGTCTGGGCAGTAATTGCTGATAGTCGTGTCAGCTCAGTGCTGCTGTCAAGTTTCATTTACAGTCATCAAACAGATCCGGAAAAAACGAGAAGCAGATGAAGCAGATTCGTGTGGTGCTGTGAAGTGTTGTCACCTCTCAGTCAAAGCCCTGTGGGCAGGAGCTCAGTGCACTTGTACCCTGCCCCAGCAGTGCTTGACTGTGCTACAGGACAGCCTGACACAGAAGCTCACAAAGAAGAAAAGTCTTCTTGAATGAGAAAAAGCTTTTTTTGTCACCTTCAGCCAGAATGTTGTCTTATATCTGCCTGAACTGGGTTCTCTTGGTGCTGTTCACAGGTAACCAGGGGGGCAGGAACAACTGGATGGAGGTGGGTGGAGGTAACATGCATCAGGGATTCTGAGGGTAGCAAAGAGAAATTTTATCTTGGTACAGGAAGAGTAGCCACATCACAGAAGCTGCAGTTCTCTGTATTGAAATAGAACTTCATCACAGTGGCTCAGTAGAGTTCTAATGGTCTTACCTCCTTTGGAAAACAGAAACATGCTGGAGATGTGTTGGTTTTTAAGATGCTGCTTCTTGGGCTGGCTGCTCAGCTTATTAGTGGGCTTTTGTAGATAATGATGATTTGAGCAGAGAACTTTAAATTGTTTTAGAGAAGATGTAAAGCAAGGACATTTCACTTTGGCAGGCTTTTGAAGATGAATGCTTAGGTAGACAGGGAAAAGATCAACTGTGGCTTCTGGTATTTTTTAGCCCTATGAAATAATGGGACAAATTGTCAATTTTTTCCTTTGTTTTTTTAATCCTGGGGGAGGACTCCTAGATTCTTAAGCAATGAAAACAACAGGTTGCAAAGTGGTACTAATAAAGACAGATAGACATTAAAAACTTGGTGGTAAGATAAATTCAGTGGAAAGAAAACGGATATTGCAGATATTTCTTGTAGTTCTTTATAAAGCCCTTTATGATGAATTTCATTTTGAGCTTCCTTTTCACATTAAATAAAATATGTTGGTTGCAGAGACTTGTTTCTAGTGTGTTATTGTGGCAAAATCTCTGCATGCAAGTTTATTTTAAAATACAAGTAAAATATCTGAGCTGAACTTGGCAGAAAAGCTTTTTCATTGTCATGAATGGGCTACTGGGTCTTAGGGCTCACTGTCTTGACCTGAGTAGCGTGACACAGCCTACTGGAAACGTGACAAATTTATGGGGAAGCAGTAAAGGTAGAAACTGCCTAAGACTTAGAAGAGAGAATAAGGCACTGGGAAAAAAAAAAAAAGAGTATATATAGTATTCCTCAGAAAAGGTCTGAAAAATTTCTTCTGGTAAGAATGGGCAAAACCTGCTTTAAGGCAAAAGGAAATTCATTCAGCAGTGATCATTTTGATGAAACCTGCAGTTCAGTTCATTGAAAGGGAGGAAGAGTTTCCCACAGTGGTTTTGAGGAAAGTCAAATGTCTTACTGTTCTCCCGTGTGTGTGGCTTGGCTTAAATGTACACAAAGGAAAAAACTAAGAGCCAAGAGACTGCACCTGGCTCAAGAGAAGCCACAGAGTCTCTTCACCTCATTTCCTACCTGCAGAGGCCGCCAGAAAATGTTCTTTCTCAACATTTGAGATAATTATCCCTCACTGCACCAGTCCTGCCAGGACACAAGAATATGTGCAAAATCTGATCCAGCAAAGCCTGGTCCTGTTTGAGAGATGGGAGGTTTCAGGACATGCAAGATGCACAAGAAGCTTCCACTTGCCATGTGTTCAATAACTGTTTGTGTTTTTGTCCCCAGGCTCCACAGTATCAGAATTAGCTGTGATAGGAGAGGTTGGTCAGGACATCACTGTGCCCTGCCACTACAGTGTCCGGAACAGAAATGACATCACATCCATGTGCTGGGGCCGGGACTGGTGCCCCAGTTCCAAGTGTTCCCGGCCCATTATCTGGACAGATGGCTGGAGGGTGACAGAGCAGCACAGCAGCAGGTACCAGCTGAAAGGGGAGCTGTGGAGGGGGGACGTGTCCCTGACGATTGTGGATGCCAAGGAAGCAGATTCTGGGATCTACTGCTGCCGTGTGGAGCTCCCAGGGTGGTTCAACGATCAGTTGATTAATCACAAGGTTGTGATAAGGAAAGGTGAGTGCAGAGGAGTGCTCTTGTGACTACCCTTGTGGTGGATCTGCTTCTGGGTCTGAATTTCAAAGCTTGTGGTGGAAATGATTTCTGCAATCATCCATAAGACTGATCTTGAGGACCTTGCACATCTGCTGCTTGTGCTACCTCAATTAAGCTGCCTTTGGCAATGTTGTTGTCCCACTGCAGTCACTGCAATTAAAAAAGGACATGATGCTTTCATGGAGCATTCTTAGAGACACTGAAGAATTTAAAAGAAAGGGCAGCATAAAGTATTCATCCAAAGCTTTATTGCTGTACATTTTTCATTGAAATCTGTGTTTGATTTTCCCTGCTTGATTCTAGATTCAGGGATGCAGAATTGGTATAGAGAAGCTTTTTATCAATTCTTCCTTTGATTTTTAGTTTTTCTCTTGCTTGTGATACTATATAGAACAAGTGGCTGACAAATGTACTTGTGCTTTACTGGCAAATTTTTATTATGGAAACACTTTCTCACTACACAAATGCCCAATAAGGTTAATTATGTGTTGATTTTGTTTTATTTTTTAACATCAGCAAGGATCACTACTGCAAGTCCTCACACTTACACCTCTGAACAGACCTCAGGTAACTTTTATCCAAGTGTTAATAGCATATACAAGCCATATTGCAAATGGGGAATCTTAGGAAGGAAAAAAAAATAGATGATATAAATGTCTTGGCTAAAATTTATTAAACATTACCAAAGATCAAAACTTGGATTTAAATTCTGCTTGATATTATACAGAATCTAACAGAAGGAGCATGTATATTTGGGAGGAAGCTGCTTCCAGGTGTGATAATTAAGTAGATGTTTTAGTGATGGTGCAATGTTTGCTTTTATTTGACTGTTGTTTTTGTTTCTTGGGTATTTTTGTGGTATATAATCTCACCTCATCTTCTAGAAATGCATCACATTAAATGGTAAAACACAACTTTTAGGAGCTGGGTGTACCCACTATTTAATCAGAACTATTTTATTGTACTAGCTCAAAAGAGAATTGAATTAAGGCTCCTGCCTCCTATAGCAGTCAGCAGCAGATGATTAAGGAGGATGGTAGAAAAATGACATTAATTTTGTGATACAGTGCCAAATTATTCTTCCACCCTGGTGTAAAGTGTGTCCCAGAGGCTGCTCACAGCCTCTGTGCATATTTAATAATATTTAATAATGTGAGGTCCCTCACTGCAGGAGAAGAGACAGTGCTCAGCTCAGCTATTCCTCACTTGTTTTCTACATTTCCCTCACAAAAGGATGAACTTCTATCACAAACCCACTCAGCTGCATAATTTCCAGTCTGAAAAAGACAGCTTTAATTTCCACTACATGACAGAAACCTTGTGGTGTAGCAATGGCTTATTCTCTAGATTCTGGGGGGAAAAAAAATCAGGGATGCCATTTGTATTTCTCCCTCTATCTTGGATGTTTCCAGCTAAGCAACTTCAAATTAGTGTTACAACAGTTGCATTTCCTTTTTGGAAGAAGAAGTGAAAACTTTCTCAGACAGTTTCTATTCTAGTTGCAATAACATAGATTCCAAAACTTAGAACTGAGGGGTTTTCTTATCCCTGTGACCTCTTCCTTAGCTAATGGTGGAGCAGTGTTTGAAGTTTTCAGAATACAAGGTAGTGTGTACATGTTCACACTGAGGGAGATTGGAAAAGGCAGGTGGCCATGTGCCTCTGATTTAGAAATACTCTAGAATCTCCAGTGGAAGCTGATGATCCTGTCCTCTTCAAAATAAAGTTTCTGGGATAAGGATAAAAATTTAAAACATGAATGCAACCAGCTGGGGTTGGCACAGAGTGAACAGGAGATTTTGTTTTCAGGAGGTTTTTGTATCATCTGAGAACACGTGGAGGAACTGAGACTGATGATAGATAAGACAGAAATTTGTAGCTTTGAATTTTAAATGTTGCAAGCAGCTGTGCTCTGGGAAATTACCTCAAAATGTGCTGCAGGTCCTTATGCAAATAGATCACATTTTGTTCAGTCTGTTTACTGTATAGCTGCCTGGAGCTTTAAAAGTATCCCCTGCTTTCTGTGACTCTGCATCATGTGCTGCTTCAAGACCCTGAGCTAATCTTCATCAGTTTTCAGCTGATAACCTCAGCTTGCTTCATGCATCATTTTTTGCTTCAAGTCCAGGTTGGATGGGACATTGAGAAACCTGGTCTAGTGGAAGGTGTCCCTGCCCATAGCAGGGGATTGCAATGATATGGACTTTAATATCCCTGTTAACCCAATCTGTTTTATGATCCTATGATTTTATGATCTGCTGCTTGACTCCAGAACTGACTGGTAACTCCTTCCCAGTGTTGAGGTAACAGCAAGAGCCAGGTATTTCTAAGAAGGAGTTCAAAGCTCTGAAAAGAGCAGCAGAAACTTCAGTATTCAGAGTTTTGTGCTGCCCTCTGGAGGCACCAACCTCTTACGATATGCAGAGCCCAGACTGCTGATACACACAGAGGTTCAGAGTCCCAAGTCAGCAGTACAAATTCTTCTCTGTCAAGGTAGAACAGTTCTCTGTGCAAGTAATGTGTTTGTCTTGCCTTTGCTCAGCTCCTGGCAGCACCAGTGAATCCTCCTTCACTGTCACAAAGACCTGGCCATCGGTTTCTACTTCAGAAGCTCCTCAGACTGTAAGCATCAACCTTGCTGTAGCACACCTAGACAGAGTGGATGGACTGGAGAGGTTTCTGGGTCATCCCTACAGGTCACTTCCACTGCTTTTGTCTGATTGCAACAGACTTGTTTTGTAGTCTGCATGTTTAGTGGTTATAAAGAATGCTTATGTGCTCATTATTAGAGAGTGGAGAAATAACCCTGCTTAGCATGCATAAAGTACTTCCTTCTAGAGGAGGAAGAGCTTTAGCAACATCTGTATTTCCTTTCAGGCCTCTGCTCCCTGCTCAGGCCCCTCAGACTGCTTGGATGTGCCTGCAAACCTGCAGGTATGGCAGGACATGGGCAAGAGTGGAACCTGGGCTGCCCTGCACTCCCCTGCAGTGGGGGTCAAACAGGCAGCTCTGTGTGTCCTGTGAGTCCTGCTGCACAGGTGGGAGGGTGTGACATCATGAGACATCGTACTAGTTAAAAAAATTCACCAAATATTATTAAACCTCAATAAATGGGATTTGTCATAACTTCAGGTCTGAAAATCTTGGACTGTGTTTAACAGCACGGTTCACACGATTGTTGCAGAGATTCTGCTTGAAACTGGGCCTGTTTCTGAAATTAGGCTTTTGGTCTCAGGTGTGCTTTTCCTGCAGAGTTGCAAAACACACAGAAGGCCTTTGGGTATTGCAAGGGCTTCTTGCTGTCAGTTCCACTAATGCTCCTTGGCTTGTGTTTGACAGAACACGTCTGTGTCACTTGCCAGTCAGCAGCACCCAGAACGGGGGCTGTACATTGGCATTGGCTCATGTGCAGCACTTCTGCTCATCCTGATCTTGGCTCTGTTCCTCTCTAAACGTAAGTACTTTTCACAGGCAGTACTCAAGGATTGCTCAGCTTTGTCCTGTCACAACTGTGGCTGATGCCACATCTCCCACTTCAGGGCAGGGAGCTGAGGTCCCTGGAGGCCCCTGTGCTGTGGCTGCTCACAATGGGAATTTCCTATCCTGAAAACAGTTTTGAAGTTCCCTTATTTAGTTTCTTACACCTGAGTTTATCTTTGAACCTACTACTTTACTTGCTTCTAATGGTTTAAACAAAATTAATTTTTTTTTCTTTATTTTCATTCTGGATGGTCCTTAGACTATTTTTACAACACAAAGAAGATGGGTAGTTCTACAGGGTAAGTTTTCTGTTCCTGCTTTTGCTAATAGGACAGATGAGTTTCAAAAAAAAAAGTAATTGTGCCAACCATTCCACCACATACTTTGGCTTTCTTTTTTAACCTCAAGTTAACAGAAAATATTATAAAAAGAAACTACTAACTCGTGCTACTTTTCATTACTTAATAAGCAAAAATAAGTGTCACTGTCAGTTCATAGCATTAGGGAGCTTGCTAACTTCAGGTGTGAATTTTCTCAGAAGTGGGAAGAGGATTCATCATTGGTCATGATCACATGTTTAAGCCTGTTTTACATTTTCTAGTGAGCTAGTTGATCTGTTCCTCTGTGGTTTTATTGTCTGTTTTTGGTTTAACACCATGCTTTTTACTCTTTTGTGCAGCTTTGTTGCATTTTGGAGGCCACAAGGTATGGGGAGCCATAGTGCCCTGGAAGATGAGAATCATGCAGAGGAAAATGTTTATATCGTGCACTAAGGACTGGATGCATGGCTGCCTTTGTCATTGTTGGGACATTAAATAGTTTGCAAAATGTTGGCTGCTCCCTCTGCTCAGCAGCTGATCGTGACTGCACTACTGAAGCATTATTCACTTCCTAATAATAAAACAAAGAAAAGCTACACTTTTAATTAAAATCTTTATCAGCCTGTTCCAGAGACAGAAACCAAAACTGGCCTTGGTGGAACTTTGCATTTCCTAAAGAAAGTTATGATTATATTTATTATTAGCTTCAAATTCTCGCTTCCTTGTTGGGAAAAAAAAGAGGAAGTGCCAGAAGGGCACAATTGTGTTCACTGTGGATTCTATCTTCCACCTTCCACACAGTCTGTGCCATCAGAGGGCAGAAGCAATCTCAGAGCTGTGTGACAAAGATGTCACATGGCCAATCTTGGTAGTATTAGTAATTTAATACACACTTGGTTGTATTTTCATTGAAATCAGTTCAATCAAGCTGTTCTGGTAACAGCTTAATGCAATGTACTAAAGCCTGTCCACCTGGAATTAAATCTGGAGGAGCTATGGCTGCTCACCCCCGAGGGGATATCCTTGAAGCCTACAGCATCAGTATGTCAATGGACAGATCAGTCACAGTTTGTGTGCAGAGAATTATGACTAAGTGTGAGGTTTCTTGGCAAAGTACGTCACTATTTTTCTGTGGCTTTCTCCTCAGGCACATCTTTACCCTGAGAAGCCCTTGGGGTGGAAAGTCTCACTTCCAAGTCTCTAAAAAATCTGAACAACCTTCCCCCCTGCCTTTGTAAAGTTAGTGAAATTCTTTTCTTAGCTTGCAGAGAAATCATGGACATTGCACAAAATATTGTGCAAAAGTTGGCCTTGCCTTCACACGTCTCTAGATATCAAAGAACTCAATTCCTAAGAATGTTGAATGTCTTTGATGGATTTTACCTCATAAATGGGAAATACCTGCAGCCAAGTGCCTCTCCTCAGTTAGTGATGTGCCTGATCTTTTATTCTCTGCTAAACTAAACTTTGGTTTACTTTAAAAAAATAAATAAATGGAATCAGTCCTGTGAGTGTGAATTACTGAGCAAGAGACACAACACACCCAAATCGTCTTTAAGCGGAAGAATAATTGTCCAAATTTTTTTTAAGAACACATTTTAAACAGAGGTTGGGGAAAGAGCAGAAAAGCAGCACAGGCAGGAGAGACACCAACTCTTACCAAATATTGGTCAAATCATTTTGCTCTGAAGCTCATCCTAAGCAGCAGTGTGGAATTACCCAGCACAGACACTGCTGCCACAGAAAAAACTCACAGATGCACCACAGATTTTCTACCAGTGAGTTAATTTTAAACTCCAAAATGATTTCAACAATGCAATAAGGCATAAAGGCACTGTAATAAAATCAGTAAGTATTTATGTTAACAGCTGAGACACTTGAGGATCTGGTTGTGCTTTAGGGGGAGCTGGGGTCAGTGGAGAAGTCACCCCTCCTTGTCCCAGCTGGAGGAGATGGGAGGGCTTGGGCTGGCTGGGGAGGGCAGTGGTTTCCCCAGGGGTCACACAGGGTCTGGCTCAGGTGGGGTCTTGCAGGTGAGTGCTCTTGCAAAGACTCACAAAGGAGGGAAAGGCTCATCCTGCTGAGGAAGGAAGAAATGGAAAGCAAATTGGGACAGGTGACCCTGGGGTGCTTTGTATTTTCACTCGAGATCTCTGTTCTCCTGAGCTCTCTGTTGTAGCAGGCTGAAAACTGAAGGTGAATTCATGGCTGACTAAGTGGGAACACAGATATTGTATGACCACTGATCCCAAGGCCAGGAAAAGTGATGGACAAAACCAACTCTGCCATTTTCTGTCTTCCCATCATGTGTAGCTTTGCCTAAGAAGGAGCTGAAACCAGAAATGACCTGCTGGTGTCAGACTGTATTTTTGCATTGACTATTAATAACAATTACTAACCCCAAATCTCTGCCCCTGCTGCAGACATTGCTTTCCTTCTGCCTGGCTGAGCTTGGTGCTGCTGCAGGCTCCAGTCCATGACAGGAGCTGGAGGAAGTCTGATCTGGTCTCTGAACTGGCTCTCAGGAAACATCTTCAGCAATTTCTGCTTTCCACAATTTTATGTAATCAATCTCTACTGGGGTCAGAGTTAGACATGTGGGATGTCCAAAATCGTCTGATTTCAACTGTTCATGCTCTTATGGAGTTTGTGGGCTATCCTTAAGACTCCTAATCATGAAAGATGCTTGTCCATAAGGATTTTTAAAATTAATGTTAATATTGCAGACTAATTCAGATTAATTCTTATATTAGCAAGATTTTAATGTAAAATAAAGTTCTAGAATATCTGATAACCAAAATCTTGAAGCAACCAAAGTCTTTCTGCTCTGCACTATTTGGTAAACAATCTCTGCAAAGATTGTGTGGAGCAAGGATTTTGCCTTGGGCATGCAGTGTAATACACATCCACAAAGGCAGAAGCTCCCTGGGCTTTTCATTACCTGCACTTGTGTCAGTGGATGTTGGAACAGGATCCACTCATTTCAAATTGAGCCTTAGAGACAAGCAGGTGGCACTTGGAACCCATTCAGCCATCAGGAGATTGTCTGGCAGCACACTGAGCTGATGAGGCTGATGAGCTGAAAACTCTCTTTTTTGAGACACCTCTGCGTTTTCTGCCTGCAAGAAGCCACTAGATAGCAGTACAAAAGCAGAAAGTGACCCATGTATTTGTGGTTCTGATGCCTTAAGTTTTAGCTTTTATGTTTTTCAGATTCTCTATTGCATTGTGTGACTCTGAACTCCATATAAAGTGTTACAAGTTCTCCTCACAGCTCAGTCACACAAAACAATCCTTTTCCAGCCCCAGAACCAAGGACACCGCTGCAGCTTCAGCCCCAAAAAGTGCAAACAGCAGCAAATTGAGGAGAGAATCTGGGAGGATGGGACTGCAGAACCTGGAGCTGGAATTGGACAATGAACCCCAATATGGAAATGGACCAAAACTTACAAAAGTGTGAAAACTCTTGACCTGAGATCCATCTTAAGTCCATCGTGGGTAGAGCCACAGCCAGGCTCTTGTAGTGCCCAAGGTGAATCCTTTGAAGGCCTTTTAACAAATCTCTACTTTATTCCTTTAACACTGTCCAGCCTCTGTTCCAGGTAGCCTCTCTAGGCATCTATTCTTCCCAGCACACTTGCATTTTGGATGGCCTTCAATGCACTCTGCTGCTGTTGGCCCAGTCTTGTTAAAAGAACAAAGCTGACAGGATGCTGTGTTCATCCTGTACCTTTCCTGGTTGCCTGTGAGAAGCTGTCCAGTCTTGTCTGGACAAGCTTCATGGAAATTTGTAGCTGAATAATGAGCAAAGTTTGTGCCCCAGGTGAGGTTTAGCTGCTCCCTGCACTGGCATCAGCTGAGCATCAGCTCACAGTAATGGGAGTGAGTAATGGGAGAAACTATGATCATTGCAGGGAAAGTCTCCAGGATACTGGATGCCTCAGGTTTCATTAGTTCTGTTCACAGAGCAGCTGGGGCTGTGCCAATGTATGAACTGTACCTGGTACAATATAGCAAATTAGGTATTTTACTCATTGCCTTTACTGCTAAAATTTTATTTGCTTTTTTCAGTGCTAGCAAGCAGAAGGGTGATATTTTCATGGGCTTGACTATCATGATAAGCCCAAAATCTCATTACTAAATGTGTAATGCCTGGTTAAAAGCCCATCATTTTATCATTTGAACTCGGAATTGCACTCCAGTTTGCACTGTGCTACATTTATTTGCACAGAATTTTGTCTACCTGCAATTCTTTATTCCTGACCTTACTGCCCTGAATTACTTTTGCTTTATTACTCAGCTGTTCCAGAGAAGAACTTCCAGAGAACTTCTCTGTCAATTGGTCAGAAAGAAATAAAACAGGCAGAAGGAGTGAAATGTATTTCTTGAAGATGATGTTGCATTTCTTTAGGAAGGATGTGGTTTTGGCAACACAACATTAGCAACAACTTCCTCCAAGGCTGTCTTTGCAAACAGAAAATACGAAGCTGGAGAAAGAGAGGGGTCTTCAAGCAGAAGGCAGAAGCAGGGAAAATCAGGGATTAAGCAAATGTAAGTGAAGACAAAGTCTGAAGGGAGCCCATGCCAAATATTTAGAGGTGTAAAAGCACAGAATTTGTTCTTGCCACTCAGGACCCTGGAACAGAAGTGGGCCTTAAGAATTCCAGGGAATGGCAAAGCAAATAGAATATTGAAATTTCTGGTGACAGTACCATGCTGAGTGTCTTGGAAGAGGAAAGGAGAATAGGACAGCCTGTTCCAGGGTTTCCTGCCCTCTCACTAAATGCTTCCCCATGTCCAGAGTAAACACCCCTGATGAGCTTGGGATCATCCCTGAGCTTGGAATCATCCCCATGTGTCCTGTCAGTGGATACCAGGGAGGGGAAATCAGCTCTTCCCCGTGCACGTCCCCTCCTCAGGAAGGTGCTGAGAGCTCTGAGCTCCTCTCAGCCCCCATTTTCTCCAGTCCTGGAGTCCTCAGCTGCTCCTCTCAGGATGTTCATCCCAGCCCCTGGCCCTGCTCAGCTGGCCTGTGTGGGCACATCCAAGCCCCTGAGTGTCCTTCTTGGACGGTGTGTCCCAGCAGTGCCCGCAGGGCTCTCAGTGGCGCTGCACCAGGGCTGAACACAGCAGGAGATCCTCTCTTTGGCCAGTTCCTATCCGGAAGTTTGGGACAGAAACACTTACAGCATGTAAAATCTGGAAATGGAGAAATGAGACTTCAGTGGGACTCACTCAGTGCCTCTGGAAAGGATAAAATCTGGTTTCCTCTTCTTCCACTCACTGCCCCGGTGTCTCCGCCAGCCAGAATGTCCCATTTTGTGCTGTTTCACTGGATGATGATACAGATCTTTATAGGTGAGTCTTCACCTGTTTTTTGTGTGTTTGCTCAGGAAACTAACATTTTTTTTTTCAAATGAAAACCAGCAGCACTTGTTTTGTGAAAACTAAACAGTGAAAAAGATCGTAATTGTGCACAGAACTTGAAAAATTTTCTTAATTTACAGAGTTAATAGTGCTTGAGGTTTGTGCCTTTTTCACTTTTAAAAATGTGTGCAGTTTCCTCTATGTTTGTTCCCTTGCTCTCTTCCCTTGCAGAGCTCCTGAAGGATGATAATGCCTTTTGTTACCTGCTCTTTAACTCAGCTCCGTGCTGAGAATGTGTTGTCTTGAGGTTCAATAGCCAGTTAAATGCTTCTTTTCTGTTTATCAGTCATATCCTCTGCAATTTCATCAGTAAAGAAGCTTAAGTAAGGAAAAAAAAAAAAAGGATTGATAGGGAAAAGATTCTAAATATCTTCTGCAAAGTAGGAAAATTATTCCAGGAATAGATCAAGGGGAAGAAAAAGTCTTATCAAACATCTGTTTTGGCTGGAGGATGAATGTTTTTGTCCATCCAATGACCAGTTTGTGGGAGAGAAGACAGCTACAAGAGCAACTATTGGAATTACTGCTTAGTGCCAACTGCCCCTGAGGGTGGGTTTGAGAGAGACTGTACACAAATATGAGTATGCCTGTACGATCTGACCAAATATGAATACCCCTTTCTATTTTGGATGGGATATTATATATATATATATAATGGAGTCCATTTCTCTCTCACTGATGAAGGACTTAGAGTGGCAAACCTCACAGGTTTACCTGTGAAGGATTCCCTGCACAATAAGAGCAGGGTCTCAGGAAGCTCTAAATTTCAAAGACATGTTCATTCCCTCCTATTTACTTTTTCCTTTGGAAAATGAGTCTGTAGAAGAGGCTTCACCTGAGAAGTAAGTTATTTATTCCTTGCAGAGGTTCATGCTGTTGAATCCAGGCTGCTGCAGTATTGAAGCTCTCCTCACCAGCCTGCAGTGCAGGCAGATATTGGCAACATTAGCTTCACAGAAATTGAAAGAGGATTTGAAACTGCAAAACCTGTAACTTTCTAGCAGGAGTACTAGGAGGAAATGGCACTGAAGACACTCTGATGCCTTGTGTCTTTCCCCTTCTTCTTTTAAATTATTTACTTATTTATTTACAAAGTTATGGAGTCTTCTCTCAAAGAGAAGAGCAGGCAAATTTTCATTTGTTATAGGGTTGCTTAACAAGGCTGCTTTTGTGCTGTGCAGAACTGGGCTGAAATAGCAGAAGATGAGCCCCTTTCTCCTCAAGAAGCAGTGACCTGAATTCCAGCAACAGTTTTAGCTGGTTTTGTGCACATCCTTATTGGGGTGACTTAAAAATATGTGTTAACCTGCTCACGACTAACCCCTTGCTCCCACATAAATACTTTCAAGGTCAACTGCATGTCTTGTTCTGCTGTCATAGAGAGAGGCTGTTTTTGCTTGTTTAGCTGTTTCAAGGCAAATGAACTTTCCCTTTCCAGGGGCCAAAGCCACCATCTTACAAAGCCTTATCCTCTATTCAGGAATTCAGTTTCTGGCATATCCTGCCTTCATTTCACTGCAGAGGCTTCTGTCCTTCAGGCCATATTGCCTGTTGTTTTGTCTGCCTCTGTTCTTTCAGCATTTGGAGCTGTGGAAGCCTGAATGGGTTTGGCTTCTCTTGCCAGTGGGATAAGCAACAATGGACCTGAAATGTCATCCCAATAACAAGTCATGAGGCATCCTGCCACAGACTAAAGCCTCACCTAAGGAACAGTCCATTAAAGAGAAAACAAAAGAGACATGGACACAGTTGGAAGCATCTGTTTGCTATCTGGGAGTCATGCCAGAAAGGAAAGGCATTCAAACAGCTGGCAAAATAGAAATGTTTGGCAAACCAGGGCTGAAGCTGGTGATAATAGCAGCAGCAGCAAGTCCTCTTTGGGGTGAGCAAGCTGGCCATGAGACATCAGATCTGCAGGGTTGGAGGACAGGTCTGGTTGCTCCCCAAGCCCCTCAGTTCCTGCTCCACAGTGTGTAAATGATAACATGGGCACAAAAGAAAGGTAGGAGGACTGACACAGACTAGGTGAATGTAAACCAGGAAAGATTTGTTCCTGTCTGGGAACCTTTTTTGTGTAGTGCCTTTTGTGAAGAAGAAATCTGTTTTAGGGCAATCTGGGAACGTCATAAACAGTTAAGAGGGAATAATATATAGAGAGATTCAAACCAGATGCCAAGGTGGGCATTGGCTGTAAACACCAACCTAAGCTGGTCACTAAGACTAAGAGGACAAGGAAAGTGTGTGTGTGCTCCTTTTAATATCAATATGACACCAACACTAAAGTTTCTGTGTGGACAGAGTTCCACAAGGTAAGTGGGATTAGTTGGCAGGGCTTGCTCAGTGCACTTTCTGAGAACAGGTTCCTACAGACAGATCCCACTGCTCTGCCAGCTTAATTAGGCCCTAATTTCACACATGAATAGGTATTTTGGACCCTGCTTTTGAGACTGTCAGTGAAAGACAACTGTGACAGCATTTCCTTTTCGAAGGAGGTGATGGTGGGCTGAGAAAACCAGATGTCTTTCACAACAGGGTTCTGAACAACTTTCAAACAGCCTCCCAGGAGAAGAGATGGGATGGGAGCAGAGTTCTCAAATTCCACTTGCAGGGGTCCAGTTTGTGCTTGGGCTGCCAGTGATAGACCCCAGCTTTTGATGTATTTTAGTGGCCTCCCTGCAGCAGCTGGCCAGGACCAGAGCAAGGAGCAGAGCAAAGCCTGAGAGCTCCTGGCTGGTGCCTGCAGTGCCTTGGGCCAGGAGCTGCCACAGGAGAAGCTGGGGGATCAGCAGCTGCATGCAGGAGGGTTTCCCCACACCTTGTTCATTCACTGTGCTGTGTGAACTCTCCTGGTTGTCCCCTGACAGCACCCACAGTGTCTGAAGCCGTGGTTAGAGGGACAGCAGGACGAGCTGTGACCCTGCCCTGCTCCTACCGGGTGACACAGCGCAGGGACGTGTCCGACATGTGCTGGGGCAGAGGCCACTGCCCCAGCTCCAAGTGCACCAACAAAATCCTGCACACCACCGGCAGCAAGGTGACCTTCAGAGCATCTCAGAGGTACGACCTGCACGGCCACATCTCCTCTGGGGACGTGTCCCTCACCATTGGGGCGCTGGAGATGGAGGATGCAGGGGTGTACTGCTGCCGCGTGGAGATCCCCGGCCTCTTCAACGACATCAAACGCAACATTCGGCTGGAGGTGGCCACAGGTGGGTCTGGGGACCTGGGGACACGGCCAGCGGGGACAAACCCCTCCCTGGGCACTGAAAACTGGGGTACTGAAAACTGGGGTACTGAAAACTGGGGTACTGAAAATTGGAGTACTGAAAATTGGAGTACTGAAAATTGAGGTACTGAACATTGGGGTACTGAACACTGGGGTACTGAACATTGGGATACTGAAAATTGGGGTACTGAACATTGGGCTTCTGAACACTGGGGTACTGAAAATTGGAGTACTGAAAATTGGAGTACTGAAAATTGGGGTACTGAACATTGGGGTACTGAACATTGGGGTACTGAAAACTGGTGTACTGAAAATTGGGGTCCTGAAAACTGGGGTACTGAACATTGGGGTACTAAAAACTGGGGTACTGAACATTGGGGTACTGAACATTGGGGTCTGTGCATGCCTTTTTTGTTTGTTTTGGCCAAAGGTGTTTTTTCCCAAATTACATCTTTTTCAAGGGAGATCTGCAGCCAGTTGCCAATTTGAGTCACAGTCAATGTGCAGTTTAGATTAAAAAAAAAAAACCTAAATTTTACCCTTTTTTTGCCTTTCAAATGAATATTTCTTTTCTCGTTGTGTAGCTCTGCTTGACTTTTTAAAAGATGATGGAATTAAAAAGGGATCTATAATTTGAAGCACCCTTAGAATGAAATTCAGTTTTTCATTTAGGCTTCATCCCAACACTGAAAAGACTTTTGTTTCATTCATGTCATAAGGAGACACATTAGGATGACCCACCCTTGAGGGTGCTTCCTTCCCCTTAAGGGTGGGTCCTCAGCATCCACATATTTGGAAATTTTGCCTCAGAGTCTTGAAGAGCTTCTTCCCCTTCCTATTATTTTTCTGAGCTGCAGGATAAAGCAAAGTCTTGCACAGAAAAAAAAGAGATTATATCCACCCTCCACAAAGCAGAAAGACTTTTTTTCCTGGCTTTTACAGAGCGGAATTGGTGTTCACAGCACATTTGTTTGTTTTAAGGAATACAACAGGAGAGAGGGTGAAAAACGCAGCAATTTCTTGTCTGCCCCTGAGGCTGAGGGCAACAGTCCATGAAAAAAGAACCTGTTGCAAAGATTATCAAGAAGATTGTAGCTGAAAAACCGAGCATTTTTATTTATTGGATTTTTATGAGGACTTTGAAAAGCAAAGTAACAAAGTTTTCAAGCTTTGGGGGTTTTACAACACAAAGTTCGGGACCTTCCATTTCTACAAGAGGCTCAAGGTGGGGATGTTTGAGACTTGTAAAAGAAAAGCAAATCTATAAATCTGTGAATTTCTCTGACTGGTCATTCTTTCAGCTAATTAAAATAGCTTTCTGAATAGTAACTCTCCCACCTTCATTTTCAGTATTTTAGCAGGCAGATAATTTTAATTCGTTTCTGCTTTGGCTTCTGTCAGGGTTGGTTGTGAATGCTCTGACCTGGCTTTTCCCTTGGCTGTGTTTTTTTCCATGCAGCCCCTCCAGTGACCACAACCACCACCACCACCACCACCCCCACCACCACCACGAGAAATGCTCCTGTTTTCTCTGAACATTTTACAGAAACAACTTTTGCTCCTGAAGCAACCTCTGATCTCCAGCCAACAGCAGAGACTGCAGTCCTGCTGACCACCAGCACCCTTCCACCAGAAAGCACAGCCCCCGAGTTTCCAGCAGTAACCACAGGGGAGACCTCTGCTCCCCCAACAACTGCTGGGACAGAAAATTATATTTTTCCTGTAACTGTGGTGGAAACAACTGCTCCCCCAGATTTTACAACTACTTCCCAAGCAGCTGATGTGACAACTGAGGATGTCATGTTCTGCTCCACGGTCCCTGGAAGTACAGAGGGTAACCAGGACAATCCTTTCCTTTTTCTGTGTAGCAGAGATGGTCTGTGTTAGCCTGGCTGGCATCATAGAGACTCTCCAAATACTTCTATTTATATCTGGGAAGTTCTCTCTGAGATGCCTATGGGTGTGTTTCAGGGGGTTCAGGCAAACACAGGTCAGATGTTGTAGATGATGCTAAATAGGGGTGAACAGCCAAGGCAGCAGAGGGACAGGCTTCCTGCAGAGGAGCTTTAACATGGAGAAATAATGTGGCAGAAACCTCATGAAGTACAACAGAAATAAATGCAAAGCCCAGCACCTGAGGTGGAGTAAGAAAGATTCACTTAACTGTGCACTAATTTTTTTCTTGCTTTGGGAAAGACAATTGAAATTTCCTGGTGAAAAGTTTAGTTTAGAATATGTTCTGCTTGAGAAATAGTGAGAATTCAAAACATGTTTAAAATTGAGTATTTACATTCTCATCTCATATGAAGGCTGCTGCCATTATTAGTCATAGGAGTGACCTGCTATCAAACCATTTGTAGGTTGCTACTTTATCCACATTACTTAATTAATTTCCACAGATTGATGTCTGCACAAATTTGAATGCCATGTGAAGACCTTTCTAATTAGTGATCTTTATAAGCATTACTTTTTACTTTGTTTTAGTGACTACTGAATTCCCAGGTGTTCTTCCAGCTACAGAGGAAACCACCACCTCTGGCATGATGGAAGAGATGTCAGTCATGGGTGAGTAGGATAACGTTACAAGGTCAGAAGTTGCTTGCTCAGAGAAATTAAAAAGGTGGCATAAACCAAACTGTTGAGTATTCTTAAGAGTGCACCAAACATGTACTGATAGTTATTCATTGCAGCTGGCAGTATTGGGGGTTCACACAGAAATTGTTTAAAATCAGAATGTAACAACAGCTGAGAAAAACATGTTTTTATACCTCGAAAGGAAGTTGATTTTGAATAACTCATGACTGTCAGGTATCTCGGGTCTGAGAGAAGTCAAAAACTGAACTTTTCAACATTGCTGAATTCTCAGATATCTGATTTGTCATCACTACGAGTTCATTGAGATTTCCATTTTAAATCTTTCCCAAGTGTTGTGCCCTCAGCAGAAAACTTAATGCTAAAATTCAAGGATGAAATGTTGTATTTGGCCTCTTAGTTCCAGTAAGAGCCAAGAATCCCTTAATTTTTAAACCCACAGTATTTTGGTTTTTGCAGGTCTTCTTTTGACAGACCTAAAGACTTACAGCAGAAAGTGTTCCTAAATGCCCCTGGAGACGGCTCACAGAAGAGACTAAACTGATCTCTTGAACATCTGTGAGGGTTTCTCACCCCAGTCTCACTTGTCACACTTCTGGGGTGATGGATAATGTACTTTGTCATTGTAAATAAGAAGATTTATAAGGGGTCTTAACTTCAGGATTCTTGGGGCAACTTGTGTTGTGACAGTGAGCTGGAAAGAGCCCCCACAACAGCAGTGACAGCAGAAGATGGGTGTGAGTCACTGCCACCCGTGCAAAACCTTGTGTCAAACTGTCACAAGGTGAGAAAATGCTGCAGCACAACTGGCTGGTGTCTGCTGAGAGCCATAAGCCATGTCTGTTGTCCTGATTTTTTAAGATGTTCAATGCCTTCTGATGTTTGCATTTTTGCTTCCAACTTTCTCACACATTTTTCTGTAAACAACTTATTATTTTTCATTCTTTCATGTAGGGGGAGAAAGTTGATGGACTGTTAGTTTGTCCAGTGTCGTTGGAGAGGTGGCACTGTCACCCTCCAATCCACTTTGGAAAGTTATATATATAGAATCAGAAATTAAACTTTAGTTCTTTCACCTTTTAAGTTACAGTGAGTACGTGTTTGTTTCTCATGTCCTATAACGACACATGTCCAGTTCTTAACTTGGTCTCCTTTCACCCTGTGAAATAATGCACTAAATGTACCCAGCTCAGGCTTGCTGTAAGGTAAGGGAAGGCTGATTTGCTGCTGAACATTATATTGATGTTAGAACAGCAGGAGAGAAACCCAGGGCTGAGAGCCCTCCATCTCCAAGCACGATTTTTGGCAGATAGATTGGGTTGCCTGGAGTGGATGGCTCCTGCTGCCCAGGCTCTGGTTTAATTTCTCTTTTTTCACTTGCTTTCCCCCATCTACAACCCTGCTATACTTCAGACCCCAAAAATATCTTTGCTCTTTCAAATATCAAAGTGAGAAGCAATAGCTGGTCCCATCAGCCAGGCTGCACATGTTGCCATAAAATTTAACTTTGATTTGTTGGACCTACATTGTCACTGTTAAATTTGCATTTCTTGTGGATTTGGGGTAGTTCTGAAGTACAGATCTCTGAGAGAGTGGAGTGTCATAGAACAGGCATATGACAAAAGGCAATGTTCACACATCCCCGGGATTTTTAATTCTTCTTAGGGTTTTATTTGCATTTATCTGCATTTGTTTAGCTGTAGTGCTTATTAGTCATAATCTCTTTTCTACTCCTGTGCAAATTTCTACTTAAACTGGCATGAGCTACCCAAGCCCTGTCCATGTCTTTGATAAAATACAAGCACATGGGATGTGCAGACACATCAATGCATGTCTCTCAGGGGGCTGGTCAGAACTGAGATATTTGGGGCAGATTAGGTTATTAATGAGAAAACATACTCTGAAAAGTTTTTAAAAAAGAAAAATAGCAAAATAGCAATGGAATTATATATTGGAGAGACACTATTTACAAAAATACAGAGTGTCAAGGGGAATGGCTTCAGACTGACAAAGGGTATGTTTAGGTTGGATATTATGAAAAAAATTCTTCTTTATGAGGGTAGTGAGGCCCTGGCACAGGCTGCCCAGAGAAGCTGTGGCTGCTCCATCCCTGGAAGTGTTCAAGGACAGGTTGGATGGGACTTGGAGAAATCTGAGATGGTGAAGGTGTCCCTGGGTTTTCCTTTTTCTTGATGAAGGCTGAGGTTTCTCATGTCTTCCTCAGCTACCATTTGTGGTGGAAACTGATCCTTCTCTTTTGGTTGCAAGGTGCTTTTGCCCTTCTCATTCCCTGAGAGTTCATTACTCCTTGACTGAAGCAGTGACAGCCACTGCAGCTCTCATTCCTTCAGGTGACTGTGCCTGTAAGAATTTCAATCTCTTTCATTTTCAGAGGTTTCAGCAAATTCAGATGGCAATGCTGGGAAACACGAAGATAGAGGAGAAAAGAAAACACTTCCTGTAAGTTTCAAGAGTATTTGAGTAGAAATCAGGACAGCAGGACATGCTGGTGATTTTCAGTGTATTCATACTACAGGGACAGCTTTTGCAAACAGTGGCTTGAACTTTTATTTAGAAGCTCAGGAACAACCTGTTCCTCTTCTCAGTGGATAGAGCCAAAGCCTGAGCATTCTATCTGACTTGGACACTTCATGAAAAACTCATCTCCTGGCATGCCTGTGAGAGAGGAGAGACAACATCCTCGAGGTGTGACCAGGCAAAAGGCAAATTAAGAGGGTGTAACACCTCCCTGTCTCTAAGAGAAGGATGAGGTGACTGAGCTCCTACTTCTACTTTGGACACCTTATTGAGAAGTTCATGTTGAATGGGATGAGTCTGGTTTCAATATTTCAGAATAAGGTTTATTAAATACTGGATGGGTAATTCATGTTGTTTATCATGATCAAGTCAATGTGTCTTCTCAGCACAGTGTACAGGCAAGCTCAGAACAGCATTGCAAACTGCAGCCCTGTGCTCTGAGCACCAGTGCAGCCCCTCCTGTGCAAATAGCTCTGAAGGAAACGTGCTCCCAAAGCCTTTTCAGTTCCTCTCTTCTCCCTTGCAGTTTCCCAGCTCTGCCATTCTCGTTGCCTGTGTCACAGCAGGGTCCATCCTCTTCATACTGCTGGTCTCCTTGGTTTGGAAACGTAAGTGTCCTGAAGCTAAATGATTCTAATGCTGGCCTGATGCACCTGTCCTCCTGAGTCCCTGCCTGTTCTGGGAGCTCTGCCATGGTGCCAGTGCTGTGTTCATTTCGTGGGAGTTGCTGTCCTTTCTCCAGGACTGTGGCACCATCAGGGGCCAGGGAGGATGAGCTGGGGGGGATGCAGCAGGAGGCAGCCTGTGCAAAGAACCTGTTCCCTCACTTGCTGCAGGGCTGGCTCATCCTGTTGGCTCTCTCTTTATACTTAAGTGCCCCCATAGTTTCCTGGAAATGCTCCCAAAAGACACTGGTGTAACTGAAATCAGAAATCCTTTCTTTCCTGCTTAGCCCACAGAAATTTTGCAATTTGCTGTCATTGTTTCTGAGCTCGTTTGACAGATATATTAGAATTATAGATTTCATTTTGCCATTGTAACATTAATATTTTTTTGCTTCCAGGTAAACAGGCAAAGAAGTTTATAGTAAAAAGGTAATCCATCTTCTAATTTCCTATAAAAAGTTCCAGTGTAATTTTTCTTAGAGACAGGAAGGTATTGGCCACTGATTGTAATGGGTGCAGTATTGGCTTGTGGTGCTGATTACCAAAGTTGTATTAGGAGGAAACTTCAGGTAACTTCAGAAATTCAATAGTGGCTCCTGGATGCTGCTTCCCTGTAGGAATGAACAGAAACTCAGAGCAATGGAGAAATTAAGCAACTGTTACTGCAGTGTAGTAAATACAGCTTAAGGAAGTGCTTCATCTGCCCTTTTTTTTTTGAGTACCAGGACATGATATCTTGTGTGAATATAATTGATAAGTTCAGATCTTCTGGCTTATCTAGATAAAAAGGGAATCCTGTGGACAAACCACAGGGGATTCCAGTGTGATATCACCCCTTTTCCAAATACCAATAATTTTTCAGTGGTAGCTGGTCCTTCACTGCTTGCTCTACCTGAGAGACAGGGATTGGGGAGAGACTCTTTTCTGAATCCCATGGTGGCTACCCTACAGCTGCCATTACAGGGTTTAAACAACCCTTTCCTATCCATGAGAAGAATGTAAGCCAGGTCAATACCTCCCTGGTGTAAAAAGTAGGAGTTACTTCATTGCAGTCATTGGATTCAGTAGTTCAGGTTTCCATTTCCATGGGAATTTGCTGATGTTACAAATAAAACAGAATGCTCTGAAGCAGCAATGGGCTTTTGCCCCATCCATAGTGATCTGTGCTTCTCACTGCAGTGTTGGACCACCAGAAGAGACTGAAAAAGTTTTCAGTGGTGCTGAGGGAGAAAACAACATTTTTTCCCTGTGAAGAGCTCCTACATCATCTGCAGATGCCATGGGAAATAAAAAGGGCCTGTTCCATGCTGCTCTGAGAGATACTTGTGAGTGCTCAAAATATCAGCGGGTATAAAACAAAGGCCAAAGCTTCAACTATGAAAATTTAAAATCTTTGTGCAAATTTTCCCATATCACCCTTAAAACTCATTGCATGAAGAAGCTTATTTGAGAAGGGGCTTTATGCATTATTCAGGGATGTTCTGGCATCTGCCTTCTTACTAGAACCGTGTTGCACAATTGAATTTGTTTTTCTCCATTTTTACTAATGCACTTCCTTGAGTACAACTTGTACTGCGAGGAACAGAAGCAATCACATGGAAGGCTGCCTATCTTCAAATAGCCATAAAGAAAGAAAAGGAACCATAAAATACAGTTCTTAATGCTTTTATGTAATCAACAGAAAAATTAAGCAACAAGAATGCTGTGAGTTTAAATCAAAACTGCAGATTACTTAAGGGGTATCACTACTGCCTGTGATTCAGCATGTTTGAATAACCCTTGGAGAATATGTTAATAAACTTTGTAATTTGTCGCTGGCAATTGGACTTTTTATGCCACGTCCTAAGGCATTTCAACAGGAATTAGTTATTTCCCAGGTGTGGAAATTATTATTGTGCTGTCTCAGTTCTCCAAAGAAATACTGCAGCATTTCCAGAGGTGGGAAAATGCCCAGAAGACCAACCTGGAGGGAAATTTCCCTACCCTGCCCCCAGAAACACCTGTACCACTCATTTCTAAATCCCTTAAGGAAGGGGGATTGTCCATGGAGGCTGGGGGATCATCAGTGGGACACCCTGCAGAGCTTCTGTGCAATTCCCTGGGGTCCTGACCCATTGTGCTGCAGTGACTTTGGGAGAAGATCCCAATCCCAATCCAGGGTTTGTTCTCTCTGCTGCCTGGAGTTCACCAGTGCCAGCCCTGCCACCTCTGGGCAGTGACAGCCTGCAGTAAGGGCACACTGTGGGAACAGCATTGGATCAGAAGGCAGCAGGGTCTGGCAGCTCTGGATTTCCCCTCTGGCTGTGCTCAGGGCTGTGGTGAGACTGCTGAGCTCTCAGCATCCTCTCACAGCCCGTGAGCTGGGGCAGGCAGGGGAGTTGGTTCCTGTTTGGGGTCCCTCTGGGTCTCACCCAGGGTCAGAGCCCTGCCCTGCACCCCAGGCTGGGGGTGCTGTGGGGGCACAGGAGGGTCCCCAGACACAGGATGTGGCCTGTGGGCTCCCAGGCTGGGTTTGCTCAGTGACACCTGTGTCTGTCCCACACCCAGGACTGTGGCTGTCACCACCCCAACACAGAGCACAGGCATCTGTCACTTCCAGGCATGAATCCCACACAAACCTTTAAGGAATAGAAGGAAACAAGCAATAAAGAAAATCCCAAACTGTTTTGATGTAGTCCTTTGAAAAACCCAAACTTTTCTTTTAGCCTTTTTTCCCCCTCCCAATTAAACCTGCTAATTAAGTCAACAATATCTCCATTGCAGCTTCCAATTGGCAGAGTTGGGCCAATCCTTTTGTTCTTACTAATTAGCTCTTCATTAATGACTTCTTTGCAGCAGAGCTGGCTCTCACTTGGGAAGGTTCTAGCACATTTGCTGTGGTGCTGGCTGGACTTAAAAGCCCTGGTTTTGGGGAGGTGCACAAGGGGAGAAGAGATGGGAGCCAACAAAGTGAGTTTGATCTGATCAGCCATGTGGAAATGCAGCCCTGAGAAGCTGCAGGGAAGCTGTAAGTGTAACTTATGCCACTGAGCATTCTTATTTGTCTTTTTATTCAGCCCAATTATTGGGAGAGAGCCTTGGGTTTAGAATGGCAATTGAAAGCAAGGATTTGGGAAGGGTTATGTTTAAATGAAAATTCATTGAAGTTATTTGTGAGGACTTGGGCTGTCAGTATGTTCAGGGAAAGGTTAAAGTGAAATGTAGCTGGAGGAAATGCTGCTTTCCAAAAGCAACAGCAGCCCCAGAATGCAGTCCCTGGGTCTAGTGGAGAAAAGCTGGGTGAAAGCAGCAAGTTTTTAGAAAGAGAGGATGTCATTGGCATCTGGAAATGTTGGCCTTTATTTTTAAGACTTTTACCTTGGAAGGCAAAAAAAATACACTTGAGTAAAGATAAAGCACTGTAGCCAAAACCCCTTCTGGTAACAGATGAAAGCAATACACAGGGCAAAGGAGCAAAGCCATTTGCTTTAAAACAACTCTGCATCCCCCCAAAACTCCAGTCCCTCCATCCTGGCCTCCCAGTCTGCCAAGCACCACGAGCTGAAAGCACCCAGGTCTGAGGCTTCTCCCCAGCACGTGGAGCTGCTGGAATTATCTCAGCATTTATGGATTTGCACAGGGAGCCTGTGGCAGAGCCAAGCAGGTTTTAGTTTGTTCAGGGTCCATGTCCAGCCTAAATGTTGTTATATCTGGAGAGTCTGGCTCTGCTCTGTGGAGCAAGGTGGTTAATTAATGAAGGATTTAGCTTTTGGTCCAAGTAATAATTTTTACTGGTGCCCAGTACTTTGTGGACAATTGTCTGTATCAAAATGACCGATTAAAGAGGGTAAAGGAGGTCTGACATGAGGAGATAATGACTGAACTGCCAGATTAGTATGGAGGAGGTACAGGAAAGCAATTAAAAAGGGAGATCTGAATATTTTGGGATATGGGATTGACTAATGAGGAAACAGAAGAAAATACTGGGGAAAAAAAAGGTAAGCGCTGAGTTAGGAATACAAATCCTTTAAAGAGAAACCAGAGGAATGAATTAAATATCATTTCGAGATTAATAAGAGACCTCTCTTAATAGACTTTACTGGAGCTGACTGTTCTGAAGGTCCCTTTCCATCTCAGCAGTACATTTCATTATGTTTCCATGTTTGTTTCTTAGCCTTAATGTGCTTTTCCAGGCATTTTTTTAAGGTTAATATAAATAAATCTCTTGGTTTCAAAGGTGAAATGTAATTGGGGCTTAAGAAAGAGCAAGCAGAAGGGAAGAATGTGGCTGAGTACATAGGAAATTAGAAATAAGAATAAATAGCATCATGGGACTTGGGGAAAGAACAGAGATAACCACACAGTGTGAGATGAATGCATGAAAAAGTGGAAAATTTTAGCCTGATATAAAGAGGAAATGGGACGTGCTGCCACAGACATGACAGCAGATGGCAAAATTGAGCTGCAGAGACTGAGCAGAGGAACATCTGGAGAGATGAGAAGAGGCTGTAGAGGTGATGCTGATTTGCTGACACCAAGCAGAATTAGTGCAGCCTCCCCCAGTGACAGTGGAGGTCCCAGCCAGGAGTTCAGCTCACAGGCTGAGCTCATGGCTCCAGGGAATGCTTTCAGCACACTTGGCCTGGGCTCTGGCTCGTGTGGCCTCTAGCCACACAATTTCCTGCCAGTCTCAGTAGCCCTCTGGTTTTCTTGTGCTCCTCAGCCTGTGGTGACCATGCACTTCTTGGTTTCCTCCTCCCACTGCCATCTAACCCCAGCTGGGAGCAGTGTGGTTTTGGTTTCTCTTGCTAATTTAGAACACAAACCCCAAGACTCAGCAGCTCCTGCAATCACACTGTGGAAGCAGTGACCTGGGAGAGGAAGTGTCAGCCCTAAACATCCCACAGCTCATCCCAGCATCCACTCCCTCCTGCCCTGCAGCAGGACAGGGGTCTGGCAAGGAGCCCTCCAGGGAATCCCTTTGGAAAGTGTTTAGGGGCTGAGAGGAACACTGTGATGGGAGTGGGGCTTCCCCCAGAGAACCCTCATCTCCTCACCCCAGGGTGTAGAGTCACAGAACCAATGAGGCTGGAAAAGACCTCCAAGGTCATTGAGTCCAACCCATGACTGATCCCCCACCCTGCCACCCAGACCAGAGCACTGAGGGACAGTTCCTTGAGCACCTCCAGGGATGGGGACTCCACCAGCTCCCTGGGAAGCCCTTCCAATGCCTGACAGTGCTTTCAGTGAAGAAATTCTTCCTGATGTCCAGCCTGAACCTTCCCTGATGCAGCTTGGTACCATTTCTTGTGCTGTTGTTGGTTTCCTGGGAGCAGAGCCTGGTCCCCACCTGGCCACAGCCTCCTTTCAGGGAGCTGCTGAGAGCAAGAAGGTCCCTCCTGAGCCTCCTTTTCTCCAGGCTAAACACCCCCAGCTCCCTCAGCCTCTCCTCATAGGACTTCTTTTCTGACCTCAGCTAAAGAGCTCCAAGTAGTTTGAAACTGAGACAGGAAAGACCATGAGGACACTGGGAAGGGAGAGGTAAATTGGAGTGTGCAAATACCAATGGAAAGATTGGGGAGGAAGGGTTTGGGAAATAATCTCTGGTACAAGTTCATTGCCTTTCTTTAGTCTTTCAAGCACTGACCCTTCCCCAAGGGGAAGGGAAATCTACCACTTCCCAATTTTTTTTTTAATTTAGAGGAAAAGAAGCTGAAAATTCTCTGACTATTTCAAAATGCAGCTACTTTTTTTAAGTGTCTAGAAAAAAAAGGAAAATTTTGTGGGGGGGGGGGGTTTTGGGTTTTTGGGGGGTGTTTTTGGCTTTTTTTAATACCTAGGAGAAGAGGTGTATGGTAGGTAACCCAAACTAGGGAATAAATCCTGTCTGTGGTTATGTTTTCTAAAACAAAGTATACTAAGGCCTGGGTCTCTTCTCTCATAGACATATTCTGTAGTTATACTGATGTAAGTGAACACTGAATCCTGGAAGGTAACCCCTTTTCATGCTTAAATGCACATCTAATGAAGATTCATGGCTTCAAAGGTGCTCTCAAGCACCAGAGCTGGTGTCACCCTTAACTAAGCCATCCAGTAGTTAATAAACATCACACAATCATCTGCATATTTAATGCAGGGCAGAGAATTTTATGGAGAAATCTCTAGCTTTTAATCCAGCAATGAATCATTGATGGGATTTTGGATTATTCACTTTGTGCTGAATTAAGTTGTCTCTTTTCACCAAGCGAGCCCCCCGACGTGGGCTGTGTCTCTGGCCAGGCTGCAGTGATGGATGGTGCTGGGATGAATTATTTATTGGCCATTTTAGATCACTTGCCCAGCAGTGAACTAAGCACATTCATTTTAAATCTGTTCATCTCCATTCCTAAGTGCACAAAAGGGTTTCCATGTACGTGAAATTCATCTCCCCTCCTTCCAGTGCACTGGTGAATTACCCATGAGGTTTGGGTTGGGTGGGATTGGGATGCAAACTGTCCCTTAGGGGGTGTGGTGACAGTGTCCTGGCATGGGGACTGTTTGTCCAAGCTGGTTCTGGTTCTTCAGCTCTCACTTGTGTCTCACTTTAAAAGCTGTGGAATGGAAATGGTTGTGATTCCTTAGCTTGTCATGCACGTGGTACAATCCTCTTTAGTCCACAGGGGCTGTGCAGAGAATGTGTCACTGGACCCAGTTAGGGTGAGGAGGGAAACTCCCAGAGGCTGTAATGATCAAGCACTGATTTTTAAAAAAAAATATTTTATATTTTGTTTCTACCTGCAAGCCTCAGCCAATGCTGGGGCAGAGCCCTTTCCCAGGGCTTTCCTGTGAGCTCTGCTTCAAGGACAAGGGACATTCAGTCTCTCACTGGAGCAGAGAGTCAATGCTGCTTTTGAATTCTGCTTGGTGTTTTATGCCCTTGGTCCATTATCTAATGGGGAATATGATGAGGTAATTATGGAAATACACAAATTGCAACCTCATGAATACCAAAGAAATTCGTGATGATCCATGCTAAAAGAATACATAAAAATGCAAATCATTTGTAAATGGGGAGCAGTAAATCTTGTTAGTATTAATAACTTAGAGCATTTAATTGCATCAGGTCTTGATGAATTCTAACCAAAGCTGTCTGAAGAGATGGTTTTAGGACTCTGACCCTGTGAACTGTGAACCATGAGGTCAAGGGGAGCTGTAACTTGGATCCACTTGGTGGATCCACCTTTGGCTCCCTCTGTAAGCACTGCTTGGCTGGTTCTTTTGTGGGCTAACAAAGGGATTGGGATTTTTCTTCAGGCTGCTCTCTGTTTTTTGTCATATCCCACTGTTTTGGTTTGTGGGAGGTGCTCCTGATGCCTTTTTGGGCTACCCAAAAACAGAGGCCAGACAAAATCAAGGGAGTAAAAAGCAGTTATATTTATTGAAGGGCCTTTAGGTACATTTAGGGCACATGTAGCCCCCCAGGAGCTATGCCCCAAAATGGACAATGGGTCACAGGTTTTCACACATTTATAAGTTTGATCCATTAACATTGGGGATTAATCTTCCAATTACAGCTTCAGGTAATGAAGGCATTTACCCCAAGTTTGCTCCCCCCAACTCACTTTTGTTTACACCTCTCAGGATGAGGCAGTGAGGTGTCCTTGATTCTCAGGCCTAGAGAGGAATTGTTCCTTCTGACCAAAATGGAAAGAGAGTAGCTAACAGTCTATATGGAGTTTAGAGTTATACACTACAGAACTGCAGGATTACAAATATATGAAAATATACAAGGTAAAATCCTAAGGCATCACTCCCAGCAGCATCCTGGGAAGGAAAGGAGGAAATCTTTATTCAGATTTTTGCCATTTTTTTGTGCTGCTGTTGTGACACATCTAGCCAGGTGTGAGGGGCTTTTGTCAGGAGCCTGCTGGGTGAAGATTCCACCTGGAGACACACTGAAGCTTTCCCAAGTCATTAACAAACTCTTCTTTTCCTTAAACTTTGCCAGGCTTGCCAGTGGCTGGGTGTTTGGTGGAGCTCCTATTTACCAGCTCTTCCTTTCTCTTTAGTTCATTCATCCCCTGTCTGTAGCTGAGTTATTCTGCCCTAATCAAAGATACTGCATGGCACCTCCTTACATGAACCCTGCAGCTTCATAAAACCTGGTGAAGGAGAGAGGAATATTCCAAGAGAAAACGAGAAAAGGTCGTGATTTATTTTTAATAAACAGCTCCCTGGATCTTATTATCTTTGCTGTGTAGAAGCCTGGAGATCTAGATTGGGCTTTATAATTCACATTGAAATTCAATGTATCACATGTCTCCTGTAAAGCCACATTTCTGAATGATACTCAAACCCTATTAAACAGGTACTCATTAAACCACAACACCCTATAAATTCTTCCTGAGTTTTGTTGACAGTACACATCAAACACAAACCCTTAAGTGCTTTTCATTTTCCTGGGAGTGGGCTATCATAATGCATCACATGACAAAATAATGTGTTTACATGACAGATTTAATGCTTGATCTGCTGCATGAAATGCTTCAGAGCACCAGAAGACAAAAATGTAACATTATACTTCCAAGTGTCTATTAATTCTTAACTAATAATAAATTACAGTGGGATGCTGATAGAAATGGATGAGAGAGGCACATGCACACAGGAGGAATTCATGAGGATCAGTGACATGGCAATGAATACTAAATGCAGACATCATAGCTAGAGTGAAAACACAGCATTTCTGGGTTGGCAAGAAGTGTTTCTGGGTTAGCAAGAGATTCACTGCTGCTCCACACGTCTGGGTTTCTTTTTTTTTGGCTCCCCCACAGGCTTGTAGTGAAGGTCAGGTTAGATTTACTTTCACTTGTCCCTCCTAAATGGTGCCAGCAAGGAGTCCCAGCTGGTCCTGTCCTGTCCTGGGAATTGGCCAGGCATGTGAGCAGGAGCTGAGCCCCAGCTCTGGGGACATGAGCCCAGACATGGGACCAGCCCTTGGTGTCACCCTGGGGCTGGCAGGGTCACCTGCTTGTCCCTCTCTACCCTTGTGAGTTTTGCCTACCCCCTTGTATTTCTTTGGGAATTGTCAGCCTGTGCCTGGCCTGACAGCTGAGGGGGCACCATGGGATGGCTCTGGGGACCTTCCAGACCCTCAGCAAGGCTCTGCATGGACATTTTGTAGGAATGAGGGGCTCACTGAAGGCCAAGGACAATCACCAATCCTCCTGGGTTTGGGAGAGCCAGGCAGAAATCAACCCTTGCTTACAGACTGTCTCCCACAAGCAAAAGAAAGTAACCAAATTTTGGTTTTTTCCAGCCTTCTCCCCTGCTCTCTTTTGCTGTTCTGCTCCATCCCTGCACCTCCTGTGCTGATCCTGCCCTGTAACCTTCCCATGGCACTGGGCATGTGGCAGCCACCCCCATCCTGCACGTCCCAGCCACCCCAGCACCTCCAAATCAGACCCAAGATTTGCTTTTCTCCCACATGAATCAACTGTTGTGTCCAGAGCAATGATTTTCTGCTTGGTTTTGAGCATCACTTCCTACTCACCCTCAAAGCAGAGCACAGACAAGTCTTAAGTCATTCCGTGCAAAATTGTGTGGGTTTTTTTTTTTTTTTCCTTTTGTAAACCTCTATGTAAACCATTTTTACTTTTGTTGTTCATTGTTTTCATGACAAAGGGTTGTTAATTCTGGAGTTTCTTTATGAGGAGCTGTCCCTCAGCAGGTCTCATCTCTCCACAGTGCCACCTCCTTCCCTCCACACAGCTCTGCTGTAATTCATGGCATCGTTGCCTTCCAGCCCCGGCAGAAAACTGCCAGAATTTGGAATTTCAAGAGTGATATCCAGCCACTCCACAAGTTTAGAGTATGAGGGCAGCTGTGTCCATTAATCTTTTAAAAGAACCCAAATCTCTGGTTTTTATTGCAAGTGGGAGCTAGGAAGGAATTGGTATGTGGGAAAACAATGCTGTAATGATGACATACAATCAAAGGGAGGGTAATAAACCTGATATTCCTCTGCATTTACTGGGGGAGTTGGCTGGGGAGCAGGAGCTGAGGCTTGTTTTAACTACAGACAGCTCTCTCTTTTCAGTTTTTATAGCTTTCTCAATCACTTTGCTCATCTGCTGCTGGAGGCTTTTATTTGCTGATAAGGGCTGTTAAGCAGTTGGAAAGTCAGACCAATGAAGTTATATAAAATGCAGCAAAGGGTTTGTGCCAGCTTAGAGCCAAGATGCTGGAGGAGGGAGGGAGAGAGATGGGAGGGCTCCAGCCCTTCCTCTTGGCAAGGGGAATGTCCTGAGAAGGGGAAAAATTACAGTAAAACAGCAAGAAATGTAGTTTACTGCAATTTGTCACCCTTTCAGGAGGGGCATATTTACATATTTAAGTATATATATAGACCTACTTATATCTGTCCCTGCTCCTTGTGCTGATGGGAAAATGGGTTCCTCTTTCTTAGTCTTTTTCCCCTTTTTCTGAGATTTTTCTGAAGCCTCCTTTAACGGGAAAATGAATGATAAATGTTATGCAATGGGAGGGGTGCTGAGGTTGCCTTGCCCCAGTCCAGTGGTCTGAAGCATCTTTTAGTGAGGAAATGACCAGTTAAAGCCCAGAAATTCTTGGAGGCACATTAAAGGCTACTTCCTGAGTGACTCTGTAGTACATTTCCTTATCTGGAAGCAGTCAATGATGGAAATGGAAAAATGACCAGATTTTAACACTGGATTTTTTCTTTGAGCAGTCTTGGGCTGTGTCTCTGCAAGCCTGAATGCAGGGAGTAGTGTTGGGCTGCATCCATGGTGAATCTGGCTTTTTTTGGTTTGGGTTTAACAGTTTATTCTGTACAGGGTTGGTTTTGTTGTTGTTGCTTTGGTTTGGGTTATTTTTTTGCAGAGGGAACAGTGATTCTGGGACTGCTTTGTTCTGCTTTCTCAGCCACTATTTATTTATTCAAATTTGCTCCTTCATGAGAGAATTAAAAATTAATCTGGAATGTCAGGTCTGGAAGGTCATGTATTCTCTATATAAAGAAACTGATACAATTTTAGAATTTTAAAATCCCCAACCAACCAAATCCAAAACAAAAATCCTGTTCCCCATATCCAGCTACTCTCTTTCAGGTTCCTCCTGCAAATTGCAGACATAGTTCAGTTCACTTGTGGCCACTTTTAACAATTTATCAAATTTTCTGATATTTAAAAGGTTCCTAATTTGCTCACTTCATGTCCCCAGAGTGGAGGATTCTCTTAAAATCCTGTATTTCTCACCAGCTTGTTCACAGTATCAGTTACTGCAGTGCAGCAACACCTAGTTTTCAAACAAATTCCTGGAAAAGCAGGCATCCTTTTCAAATGTCACTTCCATTTTGGTCCTGACTTGAAAAACGAGGAGTGTCAGGTTTTACTAAAGCATTCCAGTTCTCTTTTGCTCTTTCTTTTTGCTCTGAAGCAAATTAGAAACATTCTGTAGTCCCTTCTTGTCTCACCTCTCACAGATTGTGTTTGATAGGTAGGGAGGTAGGTAGGTGTCTTTCTGCCTCCTGCTTCTATTCTTGAGAAATTTCCATCTAACCCCAAGGAAATATGAAGTCAAAACTGATGACTCTGCCTGGGAAGAGTCCACTGAGATGTGACAGCTCCTGCTCCCTGGAGCAGAGCAGCAGCGCAAACACCTTGGGAGAAATGCTGCTGATGCAACAAACCATTCACTTCATTTTCCTTTCCCTCCTTGGAAGCAGTTTGTTCAAAGCCCTCTGCAGTCAGGAGCCTGAGAAAATAGTTTAAAAAGCTCTAGGAAAGGATTTACTCTTTGCATGAGTTGACAGTCTGCAATCTTCAGTGCAGAGCAGTTAATTGAAAACCGGGGAAGGAAAGGCTGTTAAAAGGTATCATGTGAATCTTGGCTCAAGGCAGTAAAGCCCAGCTTTCAAGTTAGTTTTTTTCCCTGTTTTTCTTCTTGAAAGATGTGCAAGTTCAAGGGACAGAGATCTCACAGAGCTGGGATGGCCATAAAGCTGCTTGGTAATGCTGGACCATCTGCTGCTGCAGGGCAGAGCCAGTGCAAGGTGCTCACTGTGGGAGCCTGCTGGGGCTTGGACCAAACGCCTCTAGGAGGAGCTGAATTCCTCTATTTCTACAAATATATGTATTCCCACATTGCTGCTGCATCTCTCTTCTCTGGCAGCCCGGATTTTGTGTCCAGCACACTGGGATATGGTCTCAGCAGAGCAGCTTGGTGCCATCACCCCCTGGTTCAGGCCACCTCACCTGCAGTGGTTGCTGCACTCACTCTTGCCAGATTTACTCATCTACTTCGCAATTTGGAAAATCACTTTCCAGACTGTGGTCTGTTAACTGTGTATAATATTGGCACTGAACATGGTCTGAGTGTCACTTCAGGAAAGGTGGTATGAATCCTTTTAGAAAAAGTGCAGCCAGTGAGTCTGCCCACACACTCGCTGGCATGTGCAGAGCATTCCCTTTCCTACCCTGTGCAGGAAGGATTTGAGATCTCCTTGGCTGATGTTACATTTTCTGATGCAGATGCATTAAAAATGGATTAATTTTTTTTTATTTTATCAGGCTCCACTACTTTCCTGCTGGGGCTATTTATGTAGAACTAGATTTAAACGTCTCCTATTTCATCATAAATTGTATTGACCTGGTAAAATCCATGCCGTTTTCAGCAAAGTCTGTTCCATTTGGAAATAAGATATAAATCTCCTGACTTCAGAAAGTTTTTCTAAAAATCCTTAATTTGAGGCAGAAGTGGGGTCAAGGCAAGGTAAAAATTGAGATCCAAAGTTTACTGTGCTTTCTCCTCATACCAAAATCTACCACGTCAGATCCGCCCAGCCCCCAGAAAGTTTTACTTCTTGTCTCTTGTAGTTGTGGGTTAATAAAATCCACACTTTTAACAGAGTCAGCAGCCATCCTCCTGCTGCACCACCTGTGAACCCCCAGAAATGAGGACAGAGCTGGCCCTCACCTGCCAGGGGCTCAGCCTGTGACATGTTCCCAGGGTGATGCCATGCCTCAAGACAGAGTTTCCCACAAAATGTAATTGCTGCCACTTTCTTTTAAGACATTGCCAGGACAAGAAGAGGTGCTGAGGGCAAAATCTCTTCTTTATAGTGAGTTACAGTGCGTGCTCATGCATTGGAAACTGGGAATTCATTCCTAACCTTCTCTTGAGAGAGACTAAAGCCACTTTTCTCAACAGAGTGGCTGCTCTGGAGTAGGAACACTTTCCTCCATTGTCTGGAGCTAGAATACTGAAAAAAAAAATAAAATAGATTTGAGTTGTACTGGTGGCAGAGAGAAATAACTGTCAGAATGGAGAGGGGTCCAGTGAAGAGAGGCCTGGGCTCTGGACTTGTTCCCCCATTGCTTTCTCCCCCATATACACAAGGTTTTGCACCAGGAACAAAGTCCTTTTCCCTTTCTGTGATTGTCTCAGCAAGCAGCTTGTACCCCCATAAATCCCCTTGTACCCCCCTAAATCCCCTGCCCCTTTTGCCTATCAGGAGTCTTGCAGGGGGATCATTTCTCTGGATGGCCCAGCTTTGGCTGGATCATTTCCAAGGCAGGTGCTAATCCCTGTGCAATGCCCCTTTCCAGGCCCTTCACTCCAGGAGCTGGATGCACTCCAGTAGCCAAGCACCTCTGCTCAGCCCCAGAAACTGCCATGCCTGAATTTCAGATGCAGAAGGTACTTTTATCTAGCCCTGAGTGTAGGCACAGAGGAATAACTGAGCTACTTGATGAACTGATTAAAGATTTATAGTTCTTAGAACACATAGCTGTCTTTTGGGGAAAATCCTGGATCAGAAATCCATCTCTGTCCTCACTAATCCACATATTATTCTCTCTCATTACTTTCTACTGATTCATTTTCATTTCATGTTGCAGCACTGGGTTACCAGTGTGTTTCTGATATTACAATACATTATTTAGCTGTCTCCTGACTCTGGTATTTGGTGGCATCTGTTAGCATGGTTGACTCTTCCCTGTCTATTCATTTAGTGATAATACCTTAATTTTTTCCATTAATAATACCAACATCCTACCAATTAACTAGCTGGTCATACTCTGACTGAATCCAATGTTAACTCTTTTTGCCTTCTCTTTTCTTTCCATTTTACTACCTGCAAATGTTATTGGGAATTTTTTGGTCTCCTCTGACTTTCCAAGATGCAACCCCCACCATTTATGGAAAAACAGAAAGCAGGGAGCTCTTCTGTGCTCTCACATAGCTCTAGGCTGCCATTCAGCCATTGAGGTGAAGTACAAGGGATATTTAGGGAGCTTTACAGGAGAATATGTACCTGGACTATCACACATACCCAATGTAGTAGGCTCAGACTTCTGCCTATTCTCTCACTTCATCTATTTTTGCCCAAACATTTCATTCCAGGGATTCCCCTCCCTTTAAGAAGGGGAGGATGGGACCTATTTTTTTTTTTTTATTAGGCATTGTTGGTGTTATTTTAATACAAATACAAATCCTTTTTGCTTCCCAAAGCCCACCACATCCCACAAACTTGTCTCTAAGAATATGGGAGCAAACCAGCAAGTTATTCTTGCTGTCTAGTAAGGAACAGCAGCAAACAGCAAGGCCAGTGAGCCCAGCTGGACACTGGGATGAGCTGGGGTTGCTGTCACAGGCATGGATGCAGATGAGTGGCACATTCCACAGCTGCCCCTGGCACAGCCCTCGCCTTTCCCAGAGACTGCTCCCTCTGGAGAGGGCCTGCTCCACATCTCCCTGGGCAGGACCCACTTGTCAGGATGGGACTTTCATATTTTAAGATGTCACAAGAAGTGTATCAGCCCCACTGGTGGAGGAAACTTTTCTCAGTGTTCCCAGGCTTGCCAAAGTGATGTTGCAAGGGACTGCAGAGCACTTCTGTTTGGTTTCAAATCTGCTTCTGCCAGCTGGGCTGCACCATTTCCAGTGCCCAGAGCAGCCCAGCCCAGCAGCCCCTCTGAGCAGGCTGCTTTCTCCATCTCAGCTGCTTCCCTTCAGGGTGTCTCTCATGCTGGCCCTTCCTGAAATGCAGAGCAGATGTGAGCCACAGTCCCTTCCTGGGATTTCTCATCACTTTCCTTTGCTGGACTGCCTGAGCAACAGTGACAATACCTCTAGCATCACTCTCCATCAGTCAGAAAATCTGTTTTCCCTAAATTGCAGCCATTCCTCTCCCTTCCTCTGGATTCACAATAACAACAAAAGGCAGCTGGGCTGTGCTGTGTAACTCCTTCCTTGCTCAGCCAGCACACCTTGTTTCACAAGATTTGAGGACATGGCAACACCTTAATTCCAGGACTTCAGTGACACAACTGTGCCAAAAACTGCCCCATCCCACTGCAGGGTGGAAAAGCTGCTGGAGAGACATCACAGCAGGGTTTGGGGGAGGCTTGGCTGCTGGAGCTGTGACTCAGAAACACCTCTGTGGCTTCCCCATGGCTGCTAACGTGAACACAGAGGTCTTGCAGGTCTTTTTAGCAAGAGTAAAAACCCTTATATTTTTAATTTCTTTTTTATTTTCCACCTTCTCATGCATATGTAGTTTCTTACCATGCCTTTCTCCACCCAGCACCAATATTTCTTCCCTTGGAGAACACTTATTCCCAATACTGACTGGCTTTGACTATTTTTTGGTTAAAAAAATTTGACCTTTAAGATGTCCCGTGGACTCTTAAATCAAATTGTTTTGTACTTCTCCTTTTCAGCTGGTTCAGCTTTTTAATCTGCTTTTAAAAAAAGCCATTGGCACCAGAGTGGAGCCAGCATCCTGGGTTTCTCTCCCCAGTGGCACAATTAAAAGAAAAACTCACCTTCTTCCTTCTGCTTGGCCCTGTGTGATTGAGCTGGATGTGTCCATGCTCTGTACTTCAAGTACTTCCCGTGATAGAAAATCTATCAGGCACTAATGGAAGATGTTCCCGTAGTTAATTACTCCCTTTGGTTTATAGAAAAATAATAATTAGAAAATGACTCCCCATACTTAGCTTGGATTGATCCAGCTTCAGCTTCCAGCCATAGGGTCTTGTCCTGTCCCTGTTTAACAGATTAAAGAGCTTTTCCTTAATAGAAAATCGTGTGGATACTTTGGAGACCTCTTCACCTTCCCTTGGTGAAATCAAATAAAGGGAAGCTCTTTGGTGTCTCCCTGCAAGGGAAGTTTTCCTGGCAAGGGTCAGGGCAGGCCAGCAGGGTCCAGGTCAGAGATCACAAACCAGAAAATTTCTGTGCTCCTGGCCCACTTTCTGGAACCCCAAAATAGATGAACTGTGAGAAGGGATTGGGCATTTAAATGCATTTCCTCTCTCCCCTCCTCATGATTCAAATTAACAGACAACTAATGGATCAAATTAATCAGGCACTGTTTCGCCTGTCTCCATGAAAAGGCAGGTGAACATTGAACTATATTAAATATTGCTTTCTCTTGGGAAAATCGAGATTCCATAAAAATACAGTTAATTAAAGATTGAGACCAGACAATTACATTAATATATAAGAGAATGATTTGAATATGGATGCTACAAGATTGGAGGAGGGAAGTAGGAAACCTGTCCATGCCCCTAAAAACCCATCTGAACAGCTTAGTGCTGGATTTCATATTTAACTTAATAAAGGTATTTACTGTTAATGAGATGATGAATGTGCTGGAAAATAGGACTAAGTGATTAAAATAGGAAATTCATGAGATGTAGCTCTTGGCAAGGGTGGGAATGGGAAGGAAGTGAGTTACTGGGAGTATGTGAGGGGAAGAGCTGTCCTGGGACCTGCCAGACTGGGGGGTGGGCACCCAGAGAGGAGTCTCATAGTCCTTTTCTTGGCCTCTTTGCCTTCCTGACCTCCTTCCTTTCTTCCTCCCCACTCCTCCTGATGTTGCTGGCTGTGTTGCTAACGAGCCCTGATCGTGCTGTGGCTCTCCAGGTCTGCAAATGAATATAAATGAAAAGAAAATCTCTGCCCTGTGATTTTTACTAAGCTGTTTGCATTTGCTTGTGCAAAACAAGGGTGGCAGAGGTTGGGTTAATGAGAAGCTGGTCACAAGAGCAGAATCATGTTGAATAAAAAAAGGATAATTCAGTCCTTAGATCAGAGGAGATTTGGGAGATTCTTACGTTCTGCTGGTATAGCTGGGTGAATTTCATGGGTTTAGTGACCTCCAAGCAAGGACAAAAAGTACTGCTTTCCATCTAAAGCCATTCTCTGCAAAAATAAGACACAGTTTCTGGACACAGAATGCAGGCATTGTTACAGAAACTATGTATGGGACATATATTTGCAAATTTTTCATTCGTTATAAAACATTGATCAGATTAATTCAGTGTTTCCATTTGCCTCTGGAACTGACCTTCTCCTGGGAACAGGAGTATTTAAAATTTAGATTGCTGCAAAAACTACCTGCAGCAAAAACTGCACCAAGGAAATGGGAACACAGGGGGGTTCTGCCACAGCACAACTTCCACTGCCCTTTCCATCCAGTTAAGGATCATCAGGCAGCAGAACCCCTCAAATCTCACTTTGCACTTGCAAAGTTGGCAATCCTGGGCATGTCCCTGGGACAGCAAAGGGAGCTTTGGCTCTGCCTGTGCTTTTCTTCCATGCTGAAAGGATGAAACCTTGCCTTTCTGGGTATAAATCACTTTTAGTCCTGGGAGCTTAGGAGGAAAGCTCCCGAGGAATTTTGTGCCTTTCTTTGGGGTATCTGTTGTCACAGCCTTGGTGTGCTGAAGGCTGTGCTGGCTCACACAATTCAGACTTGAATGCACCAGCAGCCAGCAATATATTAGAGAAGGAGAAAATAAGTTAAAGGTTGTGTTGATTTCAGATGTACAGGCACAATATGTGACAGCAAGGTAAAAAAAAAACAAACGTGACAGGAAAGACAGCGTATTTTGGTTTGTATGGTGCAGAACAGGGCAGGGTGTAACACGGGAATGCCAGGAATGATGGCACTGGAGAAAAGGAGGGACAGAGCATTTCCCTGGAAATGTTTGGCCATTAGGTGCCACTCTTCTGCTGCGTTTCCAGCTGAATCAAATTCCTGCAGGTCGGGTAAGCCAAGTGCAGCTGCTTCCTCAGCCTACAGGTTTAATTCATGTGAGAACTTTACAATAAATTTTTTGATCAAGAACCTTCCACTTCATCCAATTCCTGATTAATTTGATTCCCCACTTTCACGTGATTGAAAATTCAGGAACTGGCTCCCTTGTGCTCAGAATAAAAACAGCCAATATATTCTGTTTGATTTAAATCTCTTTAGGTAGCAATTGTGAGATAATTCCATCATCAGCTCCGGGGTGTAGCTATTGAATTTGTGCAGAGGGTAGCATTTTAGCAGTGCAGAAGGTAAAGGAGTCCAAGAAAAATACATGAATAGCAAGGAAAAAGAGAGGGTCCAGCAGGGAGTTGTTTTGCTGGTATTTCTGACTGTGCCACTCAGTTGTCTTGTAACTTTGGTCAAAACAAGAACTCTGAAAGCAGCACAGAATAATCCCAAAGTCAGAGAGGCTGGCCTGCCATTTTCTGGCAGTAAAGTCTGTATAAGTGCCTCTGTTCCACCCACTTCTCCACTGTCCTCTGCTACAAAAGATTATTGTGTGCTTGGCCAACCCTCAAACCAGGAGCACTGACTGCTCAGATTGCATCCACATTGTAATGACTCAGATGAGAGTGATGGCTTACATGGGGAAAGCAGCAGCATTAATTTTTTTTTTCAGGAGCATTTGAAAAATTTATAGCAAACTTACATCTTAGTTCTAGGGAACTAACTAGATTAGTACTAATTAAAGGCTATATTTTAAATTTAAAAACCCAGTCACTCATGGCTTGCAGATGTAAAACTCCCTGGTTTTTGCTCCTGATGAAGATTTTGTTTGCTGTTTCTGCAGTCAGCAAATGAAGAGCTCCAGCTTTGTGCAGTGTACCTTGCTGAGAGGAAAATTGTCAACATATGAAGTGAAGGAGACTGGTGGGAAAGGCATTATTTATTCTATTTTAATCTTTTTAATATCCCTGTATTAGGGAGATGGAGCCTGCAGTGATATCTCCATGGGTGACAGAGTGCCTCTGCCCAAGGTCACTTATTGATGCCTCTGTTTGTATGCTCCAGAGCCCAGGTCTCCTCTTGAATAATTCAGGAGCAGGTTCAGGCCCAGGAGGGCTCTGAAATGAGTTCAGGCAGCAGCCAGGGCTCAGCTCTGGGGCTGCAGGTGGCCCCAGACCACTGCAGGGCAGGGCATGGGCTCCAGTCTGGACCAAACCCTACTGGTGTGACAGCCATCAGTTCCACTCAGAGAGGGAATAGGCACCAAAAGGAGCATGCCAGGCCCATCCCAGTGCTCCCAGAAGTGTTCCCTCCTCTTCATCAACCCTTCAGCATAATGAACCTTGATGAGAGGTGAGGGACAGAGGTTTAGTTCCTGCTGGGAGGGCACTCTGACACTTCTGCTCCTTTTTGACTTATTTTCCCTGTCTAGGGCCACATCCTGGCTGTTTTGCAGGATTAACTGAGCCATTGATGCTGGAGTAAAGGGCTGTCCAGAGGGAAGTCAGGGTGATCAAAGTGGGCTTGGAGGAGGCAGTGCAGCTCCCTCTTTACAGGATGGGGTCTGTGTATGCTTGCTCAGCAGCTGACACCTTCCCACTCACAGTTCTCTTCATAAACACCAGAGCACAGCATTTTCCTCTCATGCCAGATCTCAGTCTCTCGTGGCTGAGGGGTTTGGGTCTCCCTTTCAGGCTCCCATCACAGCATCTGTACACTGCAACTCAAGAAATTCCAAAAGACTCCCCAATCCTCCCCCTGCAGAAGCCACCAGCCCTCATCCTGCTCCTGCCAAGCACCTCCTCCACGGGAGGATCCACAGATCTGCTCCAGCCCCGCTGGGATTCATCAGCTTGCTTACCAGTTTTCATAGAAAAATCAGCTTGGTAGATGTGCTCCACTAATCTGCAATGACTTTGGTATTGTTTTTTCATTTAATGGACATACTCATATTTTCTCTTTGCAGTAGTTTAGTTTTTTTGTGGTTTTTTTTTTTGCTGTCTTCTTTTCTGCATCTGTGTGAAGTAGGCAAGGCAATTTTCAGTTTAAATTGCTTCTGGGGAAGGCACATTTAAAGCCATACGATGCTTGAAAAGCATGTTAAAGATTTAAAGCATCATCTTAGGGACCCAGCTGTACACCCTGAGTCCTGCAGGATGTGGAAAAGGGCCATAATCTGGATGTGATCTGATGCTTTCAGGAAAGGAAAGAAAAACTTTCATGTGCAGTAATTTTTGACTGGCTATCATGGGAAGGTTTCCAACCACAAGCTCATTGCACCAAGCTGAAGGAGGCTTTTGACAGCAGGTTTGCCATCACCCATCAAATGCTGGTGTATTAGACCTTCCAATAAAACAAAAAATGTCTTGATGTCCTCTTGGGTTCCCTGTTTCTGACCTGCTCTCCCAGACAAGGGTAGCAAGCACTCCACTATCCACCTCAGTGAGTTTGTAAAAACTTCTCCCTGTTTGGCTTTTCTTCTGTGAACTCAAACTGGGCTGGTGGTTAAACAAGATTTGTGTCCTCCCTCACAAATTCCTCATGAATTTTGCTCCCCATGTTAGGAGCATAGGCTAAGATGAGATGATCAAACTTGGAAAATTTGAAACTTGATTTTGAAATACCTCTTCCTGTTCAAAATGAGCTTTAAAAGAGTGAAGTTGATGCTGCACAAAGCTGTACTTTTGGATTAGTTTTTTGTTTGGTTAGTCAGTTGAAACTGTTGATATTTTCCATAATGAAAAATAAATACAGGAATGTATTTATGTGCAAAAGCCACACCATGCTGCTGCTGAAGCTGTTGAAGTGCTTCATCTTGACATTTTCAGACTAGAAGACAGATGTTACCAAGATGCTTATGGGATGACCTGTGTTTTTCTCTAATGAGGAATCATTAGCAAGCAAGCATCCACAGAATGTCTGAATTTAAGTGAAATGAGATTTTTCTTATAGAAGATGTTTTATGGAAACTTACGGTTGCTTTTGTATTTTGTTGGCAGTTTTTTGGGGTTGTTTTTTTCTCTTTTTTCCTTTTTTTTTCTTCTTTTTTCTTCTTTTTTCTTTTTTTTTCTTTTTTTTTCTTTTTTTTTTTTTTAGCAGTTGATTGACACACTCATGTACACATGCTTTTAATCCTGCCTGTGTGATCAGATCAGAGTATCTTCCCACAAGACTTCTCTGTGGGCTGCTCTCT
>VZTT01018612.1:9737-31290 GCA_013400855.1 Buphagus erythrorhynchus | reverse complement strand
TCTTTCTTTTTTCCTTTTTTTCTGCTTTTGAGCCCCACCTGTTCCTCTCTCTCCCAACAGGTCCCTGACTGTGAATAAAACTATTTTGGTGCAGAGTGGGGATACGACTCCAAAAAAGGGTGACTGCCAGATGCCCACAGCCACTGAGTCACCTGTCCAAAACCCAGGGTTTTCCTGCACAACTGAATGCAGGGGTGCAGAGGAGGGACTAGCAGGGTGGGTGCACACCACCCTATGTTCAGGGTTTATCACCACAGGAGAATGGGGGATGCTACAGCAACATTTTCAGTCTCAAAAGGAATCAGTCTGACTAAACTTTGCTGAGTTGCTCAATAGGATGGTGCTGTTTGCTAGAGAGCTTATAAATCTTTGCTAATAAAAGTGCTTGGCCAGCTTCTGCATCCACCAAATGGCTGAAGAGGGCATCTTATGGCAAAACTGGCCCTGGCACAGGCCCACAGTTATCCAGGGTGTTGACCAGTGTTTTGCTGCTTTCTACCAGAAAGCACTTGGTACCTTGTGTCCTCCTACTCTCCTATCTAGTCTGGTTTCTCAAAACTCCAGATGCTGCCATCAGTTTTTTAAAGGAAATAATTCTGTCCCTACTGGCACTGTGTGGGCAGCAAGACCTGATCCCTACACCAACTCTTTGAGCAGTGCAAGAGAAAACAGACGATACTCTGAGCAGCAGCTTGACCTTGGACAAGCCCCACACTCTGCACAGTGAACACCCTGCAAATTCATCCATAGCCACGATGATCTGGCCCCCACATCACAGAGCTGACTCCAGCACACCACAGCTCCCCGCTGGCACAGGGAGTTCATCAGGTCAGCCCATGGTACCAGCACAGCTGCACGCCATGGAAAGGATGCCAGCTTCCCCTTCACCTCCAGCTTACGAGAACAAAAAACAACTAAAACCTTCCCCATGCAACCCCCTAACCTGCCAGCAAGTCAAAAGAAAAGCGCAGCAGGAAGACATAATTTCAGCCATGCTGTAGAAAGCGCATTTCCCGGTGGGGACGGGACAAGCCCACGTTCCGCTCAGTGTCCGCGGGCTGTGCCGGCTCTGGGGCACCTCGGGCAGCTGAGGCTCCATGTGCCCGGCACCTGCCCAGCCTGCCCAGCCCTCCGTGACCCCTGGCACCTCCCCAGGCCTTATCTCCGTGCCTGCTGGGGGCTGGGCACAGCCCACGGCACAGTGGCCGCAGCGCTGGGAGCAGATAAAACACTCATTGCTTGCTGCGGCCACGGGCGTTTCCTTTGCAGGTTTTCTTCACTTTGGCCCTTGGCCTTTTGGCACCTCAGAAGAGGGAAACCTCTCCCGGAGTGGCACCAGCCTTTCTGCTGGAAAGGCTTTCTGCCTTTCTTCTCTTTCACCAAGCCAGCACATTGGGCTGGCAGGGGTGCTGCAATGGGGACAGGTGGGCATAAAGCCAGGAGTGGTGTTCCCCAAACTGGGGTAAAACCAGAATAACCTGATCCATCAGGATTTTCCCCCAGCTGTGTTGCATGTGTGTGGGCTGACCTTGAGTCCTGCTTCTCTGCCTCTCATTTACAGGAAGGTGGAGGTTGCTTTTCCAAATAAGCATTTATTTATCCAGCAACAGTCCTGAATTCAAAAGGAGTCCTGAGTTAACTCAAGGTATAGATTTAGGCTGTTTTCATTTTAATCATTTATCATTGTTATTATTATGGATGTGAAGGAAAAAATCACTCCTGAAGTTAGCACTAGGGGCTCTCTTATTTTTTCCAAAGTTGAACCTCATTAAACCTGGCAGCAAAAGTGTTGCCATTTCTTCTTTCCTTTTGTTTTTCATTCTTACTGCTTAGAAGAACCAAATGGTTTCTCTTGGAGCTTTTAAAGCCATTTTCATCCAAGAACCAGTGGAGGAGACGTGAAGCTGGCAGTGACAGCTCTGCCTTTGAGACTGCAGCTTGCACAGGGCTGGAGCAGAACCCCTGTGGGACCAACGCTGCTTCCTGATAATTAGTTTAATACCTGAGGGTGATCTCTGTATAAAGCTGTGCACTGAGCTTTTCTTTGCTTCCCTCCAGCTCTGGTGCTCAGTGCTGGGCAAGAGGTGCAGGAGGTGCTGAACACCAGGGGAAATCACAGCCTCTAAACCAAACCCTTCCAAACAGGGAGCAGAAAAGCAAACACATGCCTGGACTCTGCACTGGGATAATTATTGCCCTCAGAAGGAAATTTTAGCTGTGGTGAGAGTCTGAGCTTAAACAGCACAGTCTAAATCAAAACCCCTCTCACTCTCTGGGGAAATATCCTTCCTATTAGTTTGTTTAGCTGCTGGCAATAACCGGTTCAGCTCAATAACAAAATGCCCCAAGCCCTGGAGTGCCACAGCTCTCGTCCCTGCTGTGTCCCCCTGCTTCCTGTCCCTGCAGGAGCAGCCCATGGCATGCAATCCATGGGGATTGTAACACCCTGAGGGAGGCCTGTTCCATGACGAGCTTTGCCTCCTGTTTCAAGGGACCTGAGGCTGAGTCCTCTATGGAGATGGAGGCATTTCTGCTGCTTGCAGAGGAAATGAGCAAAAACCATCAGCGGGGCCAGGAGCCTCCAACAAGGATATCTTGTGTGAAATGCTTCTGCTCTCTGGAACTGAACATTTCATCCAAGATGTTTTCCTGAAACATCTTGAAAGGAAACATCAGGAAAGGATGGGGAACTGTGGGTTTTCCTTGTGGCACACTCTCTTGTGGGGAGCTCTCGTGTCCTGTCTTTGCATCCTGTGGTAGCCCAGGTTTTGCCTATCCACTGTAGCACACAGCAAAAATGGACTTTTAAGTCCCACCTAACATTAGGGAATGTGCCAAGTGCTGGGAGTGGGGCATCAGCTTAGTTTTGACTCAGCAAATAATTAACTGGTGCAGTGCAATTAAATTGCATCAAGTCTCATTCGCAGGCTCCCCCAGGGGGTTCTGCATGATATAGAAAAAGAGGAAATAAGAAAAAAATAATAGATTTTAAAATCTATTATTTAGATTTAAAAATATCAAAAAGCTGGGAGTATGCTCACTGGGATAAACTGATTACAAATTCTCTTAGGAAAGGTTTGGCCACTGATAAGCATAGTGGGAGTGTGGCTTCAGATTGCTCCTGCCAAACTACTGCAGATATTAAATGTAGCTCCTCTGAAAGGAAACGATCTGTAACTTTTGTGTTTGTCTTGTGTTAACACCACCTGCACTTCCCGCATGCCACATGCGAGGGATGAAGGAGGGCGAGGGCTGTTCCTGTAGCCCGCACATCCCACCTGTGCTGCTACGGGGGTTTACTCAGCCTCCACTAAACAATCCCGCTCCTGTACTCACCTGTCCTCTCCCACTTTTGCAGAGGTCAGTAATCTGCACTGTTCCATTGGCCAAAGAGTGAATCATGCCAGCAAAGCGATGACACATCCCGAAGGTTTCACGGTAACTCAGCATCCGGGTGAGACGCAGGCAGTTACCCAGCGCCGGATGGGAGGGATTGCGTGAGGACAAAGTTCTGTAGGAGGGCAGATATAACAATATGGGAGAGAAAGGTGAGGAAGCAGTTCCAGGAGGAGGCAGGTGCTGTTTGGCCGGCAGGGACTGGGGTGCGGTGGGTTCCCCGCAGCTCTGGGTGCCGGCTGCTGGGGATGCTGTTGCGCAGCGCATCCCGCGCCCGCCCAGCCCCGCGCACCGCCGGCTCTGCTGCTGGAGAGAAAAACAAACAAGGGAAGTCAGAGCCGCTTTTACTATTCAACGAGAAATTAGCTCGTGCGGTGCTAAGCCCCTGGTCTGTGGGCTCAGCACAGCCAATCTGCTTTTATTGTTTTGCAGGACTCCTCTGCAACAGAAGGATGACAAATACCAGGAATTAGTGCGGTGTAATTACTCCATATTAGCTGAATTCACAGTATAGACACAGATCATAAACAGCCATTGATTATTCCTAATTTCACATTTTTACCATTCTGAATTGCAGCAATTATGCCTGTCTGAGGGAATTAGCTTCTCTTTCAACCCTGCAGGTTCCCAGTCACTGCCCTTCCTTCCAGAGACTTTTTTACTGCTGAAAAAAGGACATTCAACACAAATCCCTCCCTACTTCTAAAACAAAATGTCCTCCCCTTCCCCCCTCTCCTCAGTCCCTAAAATCCCTCTGACTTTGCAGCCCAAAGGTTGCTCCTTTTTCTGCCAGCTACCTCAAGATGCAGGTGGGTGCTTGGTGTGTTCTGTAATAGCTGGGCCACAGCTCATTTCACCCTGGGTTGTTGCAGGGATATCAGAAGCCCTGGCTCTTGGTGCAGGTGTTGCAAAGATGCCTGTGGGAAGGGGTCTGGGCACACCGAGGCTCAACATCCTGTTGCTGGTTGGTCCATGCAAGCAGTGCTCCTGTTTAAGCATTATCACTTTTTTGATATAGGCCAGGACATGATTTACAAAAGCTAATTTGAACCCCTGGTGAAATTGTGTTGGGGGTACTCCAGCTGGGTAACACCTACACCCTTCCCAGACAAGATCTGTGAGAGAGGCTGGTAGACCTCAGCACTTCTTTGCTACAGACTGCAAGCAGTATTAAAAAAAATGAATGTAGATATAAATTATTAATATTTGCATGGGAAATTTCTAACCCTATTAGTATCATATCGTTAAATTTGTTTCTTGCGCACAGGCAGTGATTTCATTACAAAGGGTAGCAGAGCGTAATACCAGCTCTGCCGTGCTGGTTTGGTCAATTAATGATGAGAGGGGAAGGAATCTATTGTTTGGCCTTTGGGACTTCTTCTTTTGCTTTGTCCTAGTTTATAGTGAGGCACGGTGGGTGACTGCCACTGGGAACATGCTGCACTCACAGGTGTGCTGGGGTGTTAAACTGGAACTGGGGGGCTCAGCCCAGAGGAAAGGAGACTCAGGGAGGTCCTTACTGCTCTCTACAACTCCCTAAAGGAGGTTGTTGCCAGGTGGGGGTTGGTCTCTTCTCCTAAGTAATGAGTGACAGGACAATAGGAAGTGAACTCAAGCTGCACCAGGGGAGTTCTAGACTGGATATTAGGAACAATTTCTTCACCAAAAGGGCTGCCAAGCATTGGAACAGGCTGCCCAGGGAGGTGGATGAGTCGCTGGAGGGATTTTAAAGGTATGTAGATGTGGTCATGGGTCATGGTTTAGTGGTGAACTGGGCAGTGCTGGTGGAACAGCTGGACTCAATGATCTTCGAGGTTTTTTCCAACCTAAATAACTCCATGATTATAAAGTTCTATAAAGGGATGAGGGTCTGAAAAGCCTCTGGTCCAAAGCACTTCCCACTGCTGGCATCGGACAGGGAGTTATTTATTCCAGGCAGTTGGTGTGGCCATCGAGCAGCAGCAGCAGTTTTTTATTGCATCCATTCTAGGACACTGAAGAAAGATTATGCATGCTTGCACCATGCCAGCTTTTTATTAGATTGCAGGCAGGGGTTAAACTGATCCTTGTCAGCACAAATATAATGCCCAGGGTGATGGGAGCAGCATAAATTGAGGACAAGAGGTGGCCACTTTTACCGCGGCTCTCAAGAATGCTCTGCTGTTTTACTGCATCGTTTGCTCTTTAATTGGGACATTTCCCTCTGGCCAGGGGATGTCTTTCCTTTTTTTGCCAATGAGGTGCAATAAATAAATGGGCTGAGACACAGACTCTGAGGGGAGGTGAAGTACAGAGGGCAGATGAGTGACTGTACCAGAGCCCTTTGAATGTCCCTGTTTGCTATGGTGGCATGTGTTCTGGTACGTCTTTCCCAAGCTGGGGACATGGGCAGGGACTGTCTTGTGGTGGCAGGGGGTCCACAGTAGTGCAAATCACACAGGTGTTTCATCTATTTGTCACCTCCATTTTTTTGAGAGTACGCACACCATGAGGTGACAGACCTTAGTGCTGGGTCAGTGGGGTGTTTGTTTGTGGCCACTTCTGGTGTGTCTGTGTTATTGAAAAGCAAATATTCGAAGGGGCACATGACAATCCTGCACATGGGATCAGCCAGACCTGCTGGTTGGTTACAGCAGAGCAGGATATGGGGGTCAGGCACATGGCCACCCCAGCTTGGGGCTGCAGGGCATCTGGGGGATAAATAAAATCCTCATTCAGTTGTCCTGTTATTATTTAACTGCAGTAGTAGATTAATTAGATGTCTTCCACCCCTGCTCCCCACCCTCCCCATGCTGCCAGCAGAGGAAACCCTGCTTTTGTGCTGCTAATGGACCTCACAGATCTAGTAAAACATTACAGTGCAGACAAAATGTCTCTTTAAAAGTGCAATAGAAATTCAAACTCTCCACTGAGAACAAAGCCAGTGGGGCTTTTTGCATCTCCTGTTTTTATTGTATTCTGTAACATTTATAAAGTAGATCACTTTCATCGAGGGAGTCTATCTCCTCTCCCAAGCTGTAATTCCTAGACTTCTTAAAGAAGATTTCTGCTCACAAAAGAAATAAAAGATAGAAATATGATGCTCTCTGACATTTGAACACACTACTGAGAATCTGAATTAAAAGGAACAAACTCAGAAAGTATCATTTATACAGCAATCAACTTTAAAAAGTCACCATCTGCTAAGAGTTACCACCTGGTGTAGCTGTGTCTTTACTGCCAGACAGAGAATAGGAAATAACTCAGGGAACTCTCCTGCACCTGCTGGGTTTTTCCTGGCACCGTGCACACTCTGCGCTGCGGTGGCTGGGGAGCTGCAGGGTGCCTATTGCAACTCTCCTTCTACTCCAGCTCACTACAGAATATAAATCTGAATACAGGTGCCATTAGCAGGGATGATTTGGGGTTGTTCAAGTTACAGCTTTTCAAAAAGTCTAAAGGGCAAGAGAAATGACCACAGCTGGAACAAGGTACTGGATGTGGTTTATATTTAGAAATCTGATTTTTTCTTGCTTGCTGCTCACCTCCTTGCTGTTCCCCACCCCAATGACATTTCCTGGTTTCTCATAGCCCATTCTAGTTTTGTCTTCCTATCCCATCATAATTGATGATTACATTACCAAATTCTTTGCCCTGTGCAACCTGTCTAGTGCTCACCTTGCAGTATTTTGCCTCATTTTGGTCTTCTACTGCTCATCATCTCCTAGAAAGGTTGTGAACTTTTTGATATAAAAATTTCCCATCAAATTTTATGTCTTCCACCAAGACCACTCTATGTCCAGGTGATTCTTAGCACAATTTAATCCTCTGTGCTGCCACTGCTCAGTGTCATTCACTCTGTCTTGGTAATCGTGATGGTTTCCCTCTGACCTCTCCACGTACAAGGCTCAACTATGGCAAGACAATTGCAATTGCATGCACCACTTCAAGTCTTTGGTTTTTTTGGAAGGAACTGGGAACTGAGCTACATTCATGAGGTATATCAGCTGAAAAAGTGTGGAAAGGCTTGTGCAAGTTATTTCTGCATTGTCTGCCTTGAGTTTTATACAACAGCACCAAGTGCTGGGAAGCTGCCATGGCTTTTCCTCACTGTTTCCCAACACTGTGCAACATTTATCACAGACTGCTTGGTTCAGATGCAAGGAAACAAGGCACAAGAAATGAATTAAGAATGAAAAGTGTCCCAGCAAGTTTCCCTTGTGTCTGTGCCATCACTGAACCCCATCACTGCAAGGGATGCTGATGGGCATCATCATTATTTGAGCTGATGCAACAACACCTATCATGGCAGGCAATTGCATTCCTCTCCCCTTTTAAGCCTCTTACCCCATCCCTCAGGAGGCCACTGTGTCCTGTCGCCTTTCCAAGGTCTTGTCTTGTTGCAGAGGCTGAGTTAGGGATTATAGAAAGTCATGTTACTTTGTGCCTGGGGAAAGATGCTTTTGTCCTTACCCTCAGTTATCCATTCCTGTGTGTGTTTGTAGCTTTGTGCTGGCTTTGGAAATGAGAGTGCCTGCAGTCCTTGTTGACTAGCTTTAAGGGGTTTAATTGCATTTAATCACAAAGGTCTAATTAAAGTTTGGAGGCTTTATTTGAGGGCAGTTAATAGATAAATTAGTTAAATTAATTGTGGTTTGTTGTATACAGAGATACCCTTGGTTTGGCAGAAGGGCAGCCAACACATGCTCTGATGACAAATATTTCCAGCCTGGTCTGAGTCTGGAGTGCCCAAACCTCTGGAGATTGACAGTTGATGTTACAGGATGTGGGGCTGTGAGTGTCTTCTGCTGGCTTTCTATTGTCATCTTCATCATCACACATACAACCTCATTTATTGCAAAATTAAACAATTCTTGAAAAACTGGATAGGAATCTGCTGGGAAGCACGTAAACAACCTGCACAGGGGGAAATTGCCAACTGCCAAAACGGGCTGTTCAAGGTTAAGTTTTACATTTTAAGCTTCTTTTAGGTGGAGGATAAACCTCAGGAAGATGCAGAAAGCAGGGTGACACTGCCTTGAAGAACGCCAAATAACATCTCCATTTTCCCCTGTAAATCAGCTGCCTTGAGAACCCACACTCACATTTCATTGGTGACCTGCTTTGGATTTATCACCAGGAAAAATCAACATGCATTGAATTGTCTATAATCCTTCCTCAGATGGAGGGGGTTGAACGAGCTGGGATTTTGTTGCTTTGTTGAGATGAAATGTAATTACCTTATGGGGCTTTGCATGGTGTGTTAAATTCTGCCAGTATTAAAGCGTGATACAAGCTATAGAACTGTGCCGCTTGCTGAAGATTTATGGAATAAAAGGTATAATTTCACACTTCACTGCATTTTATTTTGAAGTTGGATGTTGATGTGCTTTTCAGTTGTTTAGATGTGTTTATTTAGCCTTTACTCTTGGCTGAGACAAGTAGGGTGAGGGATTTGATGAGTGAGAGGCTGGAGTTGCCTTCTGCTCTTTCCAAAGGAGATGTCTGAGAGAACGTGAAATCCTGTGCTGGAGCCCTGACCCAGTGTCCCTTACAGTGACAACGCACCAAAAGCTCAAGCATTATGCTTTTAGAGGGTGAAAAGTCTTTCTTCTGTCTGCTGTATTTCAATAGTTTATGTTTTCCTTTTCTGTACTCCAGAGGATGTTCACCCATGATGCAGTTCACAGCCAGTTTGGCTCCAGAGCAAATGGCTGATGGAAATGGCAAAAGGATTTACCAAAGGAAATGGTAAAATTTGCAAAAATGCAAATTCCTCCAGAGCTTTTCAAGCCAGACTGGCCAAACATGAGGGGCATTTGTGTAATACATGTCACAGAGATTCCCTCATGACTCAGGCAGTGCATTATGCTGTTCTCACATCAATGAATGGCACTTCTAGAGCACCCAAAAACTCACCATTGGTGAGAATTCTTATAGCTGGACTCCTGTGTTTGACTCAAGAGAACTGATAACAGAACTAATGACTCCCTTTAATGACCACACACAGAGACACAGACACAGACATACACACACACACACACACACACACACACTATATAGCTGAGCCAAGCTGGGTGAAAACTCCTTGCACTTCTGTCGTTACTTGTTTTAAAACTTCGGCTTTAATATCCATCAACTTCTATGTAGGGCAGCATGGCGACCAGTTAATTTTTAGGAATGATTCCATGTGCCATTTGGTACCACTGGCTAATTGCCTGAAAAACTCTATAAAGGTTAGAGTTTTTAAAGGTTAGAGGTTTTTCTTTATAAAAAAAACGCTTTCATGCAACTCCATAAGAAGAATCCATCTATTTCCCCCCTTTTGTTTCTACCTCCAACAGTCACTGAGAATCCAGCCAGGAGCTGCATGGAGAGAGGTGAAGAGTCAGGGTGAAGGCAAGAGTTAAGGCCTTTGGGCTGCCCAGGGTCCTTCACCACAGCTTTGCCATCCTTGGAAGGGGAAATTGTTAATCCAGACTAAAGACACTCACATTCAGCTCACGAAACCCAAAATCCTCATGCTGCCTGCACTGCGGTGAGCTGCTGTTCTGAATACCTCAGCAATTCCTTCCCAACTATCCTAATTTTGAAGACCCTCCAGCTGGTGGTCAGTAGCTGCTGCCCTGGCACACCAGTGATGTGTGCTGGGCAGGGGTGCTGTTTGCCCCATGCTGCCAGACACACAACACATGCAGCACCAGCTTCAGACCAAACCCGGGGCTCTTCAGCACCTTTGTCCTTCCAGTGACTCTCCCAGATCCTGTGCTAAGCCACTCGTCCAGGAGGAACACCTATTTCAGGAAAGACTTTCCTTTTGGACAGGACTGACTAAAAATAGTCCAGATCCAAGCAGTTGTTGGTGAGCTTCCAGCGAGCCTCAGCTGTAAAGCTCCAACATGAGGCTCGTTCCTGGAAGAGCCGTCTCATAATGCAGCGCTGGATGAGAGTTACAGGAAAGGGCCACCCTGTTCCTGGCTCTGTGTCCACAGCAGGTTCAGGTGACAGTAAGCAGCTCCCTGGCCCTGCAAAAGCCTTTGCAGGGCATTTGGGGCTTTCTGCTGCCACCTGTCAGTTGCCACCGGGCCACCAACACCTCGTGGTGCTGCACATGTGGCCAAGCAGCTCCCAGGGCACCCCAGGGCTCTCCACCTGCACTCACACACTCCCAGCTGTAGAGACACATCTAGAGAGACTCTCCTGGTAGTAACTACTGGATCTGCTTCAGAAGAGAAGCCCCTGAGTAAATCCAGCACTGAACTGAAGCTGCTTTAGAGTCAGGGGAAGGGCTGCTTTGGAACAGGCACTGCAGCCATGGTGAGCCCTATGCCTCTGTACTCTCTCATTACAGTGTTTGCTGTCTTGTTACAGGTAATAAATGACTGTTATTAATATAAATTTCATTTTTTCCCTAATAATTCCCTGAACTCATCAGCCTTTTCTGGTAATAAAACACCTCCCTTGTGCCCTATTTCACATGCTTTAATATTACTTAATGGGAGTTGTTATCTCCTAGAAAACATTGCACTGCACTGGAAAACTCTGGGCTAGAGCTCTGTGGGGTATGTACAAAACACACAGCTCACAGCCCACTCCCAGACAACCCTCACACAATGTGCTGATGCTGTGCTTCACAGCAGCATCTTCATTTTAACTGTTTAATAAAGGCTCAAAACTGCTTTCTTAGAGAGCCTGCATGTATAATTATCTTCTTCATGAAGTAATTTTGGTTTCACAGGTAAACACCAATCTCAGCAATTTCCACTTTTAATACACAATCTGATTTAGGACTAAACATCCTCAGCTTGCTAAATACATATTTATTACAAGCAAGCTGGCCTGACACCCTTCCTCACCACCCAGGTTTTCCCCTCCCCCCAATGCAATAATTATGGTTCTGGGGGAAAAATATGTTACAATACATGCCTGAGGGGGGCCTGAGCAGTTTAACAAGGTTTAATTACAATACTGGCAGTGTGGGTGAGGCGTACAAGTAAACAAGTCATAAATCAGCTCATAAAAGGAGCAAAATAACCCCTTCACCCACACGGACTGCCGATTGCACTGAACAAATGGTGTCCTGGGATACACAGGAGGTTTGCAGATTTTGGTGCCATCGAGCTGCTTACAGCCACAAATGTCCCCAAGTGCTGGGTGTCACCTCCTGTTCCCCTTGAACTGACCCTTGTGAGGTGTTCCTGCTCCCTCATCCCACTCAGGATTGGAGCTTTCCCATGAGCTTTTCCCGCCAGGATCAAGGGGCTCCTGTCTGCTTGGCCGTGGGCTGTTCCACTCATTAACCCACTGCAAATGGTGTCATCTCTCCAGCTTGGTTTCCTGTGGAAACAGTGATGATCTGCAACACCTGGATTGGTTTTCAGGAGGAACTTTGGGAATTTGCATAGTGATGTGGTAGCAGGTGTCACCCTGCCCAAGAGGGGATAGGCATTAGATGCTTACCCAGAACCACGGTGGTCAATAGACCGTGAGTTAAGAAGGATTTACATGACAGTGTGAGAGAGCTCTGAAGAGCTGTTAGAGTGTGCTCAGTGATCCAGCTACAAAAATGTGCCAATGTGCTTGATAAAAGATATTAACTGCTTTAAAATATAGTTACAAGCTATTGCATAAAGAAGAAACAGTGCCTTAACTATTCACAGGCGTTGAATCTGCTTTACTTTATCATGTGTTACAGTGATTTACGCAAGATATAAGAAACAATTGTCAAAAATGTGAAAGAAAAATTCAAAGCCAAAAGCACAGCCATTCGTTCTGATAACATCTGGTAACATGTTAATGCAGGGGAAGAGAAACATCAGTGCTGCAAATGGAAAGGGACCATTCAGCAAACTAAACTCTTCACTGGGGAAAAAAAATTCCACAGAATAATAATTATCCATTAGCTTTAAAATAACCTACAATTAATAGATGTTTTCCTAGCATATAACATGTTTTTCCAGGGAATACAAGTCTATCACTAAGTGAATTTGTATTTTTATGCTCTTTATTTTCATGATTGAGTCAAAATAAAACCTTGTTGAAGATAGAAAAAAAAGGTGCCTTAGAAGAATAAAGGGTTATAATTCAGTCAAGGTTTCATAATGGCACTGCATACCCACTGCAGTGGTAAGAGAGCCTTGAGACTGAATTAGTGCCTGAACATTTTGTGCAAAATCCTTCATTGTTACAGGGCCTTGCCAGTTCATATTTATGTGGTTTATAAGGTGTCATGTAGTTGTACATTTTAATCTCCTTGCTCTGAGTTTATTGCTGAGATGGCTGCAGAGCTGGAGGTATCAGAGGACCAGGAAGGGAAAGCAAATTCATGAGTTAGCACCCTTATCCTTATTTCACTGGATTCTTTATGCAGAGCCCTACAAATGTCTGTTGCCAAGACTTTCTGGGCTCTGGGGTGCACATGGATGGGGTCTGAACCAGCAGAGCCCAAGGAGGAGAAAAGCATGTCCCAGGGAGCAGGGCCGGGGAGGCAACTCCCCTGGACCACCAGCCACATCAGGGATGGGTGCAGTTCCTAGTCCAGGCAATGGCAGCACTGTAGTTCGGCACCAGGACTCTGCCTGGCACTCAGTGCTACAACTTCAGCTGTAAATTTGACTACAGATATCTCATTCCCATTTAAACAATGCATCATTAACCTGTAACAGTGGCAAAGTGTTCTCACGATTACCTTCAATGTGATGAGTGCACAAAGTGATATCAAGCCCCCTGTTTCACCTGGAGGAAGGTATAAATACCTTAAATACCTCCTATCTGTGTGTGTGTAGCTCTCAGGTGGCTCTGGAGGGGAAGTGGCAGCAGGAGATGGGATGATGGATCCATGTGAGCTGACACGCTTCTCTTGGGTGTCTCAGAACCTGCCGTGTGTTGGTTTGCTTATGAACTGGAAGTTAACAGGAGATATCAGTAAAAGATGAGTCCTTGGAGCACCTTACAGACTGACCAGACACTCCCTTCTGTTGGCATGTGAGGATTTATAGATGACATTAAATGAGATGTAATGCACAGCAAGGGCATTGTAATGTATCAGTGGCAGGATGAGCTGCCCTCACTGCCCCCAGCTCTGCTGCCGTGGCAGACACCTTTGGGCAGGAGGAAGCTTCAGACACAGATGGAGGATTCTTCATGCTTTGCACTGGGCTGAGTGTAGAGTCCCAGCCTGGCTCTAAGTGTGCAGAGGGGAAGGGTCTCTTGCTTGTATGAAACACATCCCTCATAATAACATCTGTTGTTTGCTGCTCAGGACACGATGCCTTGGGCTCCTATCTGGGGATCTCACAGCAAGTGTTTAGCACTGGCCCCTTTGGTATCACCCCAGAGAAGGCAGCCCTGGGACTGGGCACCTTGGTACCCTTGAAGCATTGGGGGAGCTGTGTGGCACTGCAGAGGAGCAGCACTTCCTTGAGGATGGCAGGAGTCCTTCATGGGTGTCCAGACATGGCCCTGTCCATCTCTGTTTTCCTCTGCTCAATCCCTGCAGTGTGATGGGCAGCCCCATGCAAGGATGTGCCTGCACACAGTTGGAATGACTCCATTTTACCCTACTAAAATTTCAGAGCATTGACACAATGGTATTGCTCCTCAGAGGCCCCTCTCAAGCCCCAGCGAGAAAACAGCAGCCTAATGTACAGGAAACTCTTGCATGGGATGTTTCCTGAACTTTATGTATTCATTAGAAAATTACTCAGTGCCATAATAAATGCATCCAGAGCTTTGATATTTTGCACATCAGGTGGTAAAACAGTAGCTGTGAATAGATTGCCTGTATGAAGGTTTCTGCCTTGAGTGCTGCAGCAGCAGATGGTCTAATAAATATGCAGTGCTCTAAAACAACGTCAGTAATTTCTGTGACCTCAGGTTTTTCAGTCTCCCACGCAGATAAAATGCACAATCATCCAATAATAAACTTTTTCATTGAAAAACCCCCTAAGCAGTCTAATGTAAACATCTTTTGAAGTACACTAGCAGTTTGTACTGGGAGCTCGGCGGGTTTCTTTATGAAAAGTATTTTACTGTTGTTCTGTGGGTCAGTGCAGAGGACCCACTATTGGCATAGCCTGAACCTCTTCTCTGGCAGTGGCCAGGTAAGGATACCTGTGAGGATTGGGATGAGAACACAGTCCCCAGGAGCACTCCAGCCATAATGCAAAAGTAAAATTGCATTTTATTTAATGGCTCTTGATAGCATTTTTCTTCTGCTGTTTTGTAACCTGTTTCTGTTATCTTTCAAACGTGTCTGTTCTTCAAAACTCCTGGTGAAAGAACAAGATAACAAATTAAAACCCTGAGATCTGCTGGAGATGCCAGAGCTGCAGGGATGGATCACCAAATGCTCTGGCTTTAGCAGAATGTTCTGTTCCCCTGCAGCCCACGCTGGACCATTGTGCCTGATGGCTGGGAGCCAAAAGCAGATGTTCAGGTGTTGACACCTCCTTTCTTTTCCAGTGCTGAGGGGATTTCTGTGCAGAGATCTCGAAGGACACCAGTGCAGGGGCTGTGTAAGCCGAGGGACCTATCTGGGCCACGTTTTGACAGAACTAGAAAAACAACCTTTGTTACAAGCATAATTCTGGTGCCCTTAGAACAAAAGAAATGTGAAACTGCTGGGGAGCCGTGCTCAGCTGGGACACCTGGTGTTTGCATTGGCCTTGTACTCACCTCCAAAAATGTCTTTCAGCTCCTCAGCATCCTCAGCCCAAGTCCACTCTCATCTGCCATGCAGACTGGATGGCACATACTTGGAAAGGGATTAGAAGCATCACAAAGCTGTTGATTCACCACTGATTTACCACAGGAACCTTCCTAACCACTCTTACCCATATAGTTTAACACCCACAGATTATCTGTGTGCTTGAAAACTTTCAGACTTGGAACCAGAACTGCTTTTAGAGTGATGTGATAAGAGCAAAATCCTGCTCAGGTCTTTACATCCTGGGTCTTTACAACCCTTGGGAGCTCACAGCTGCTCCTGGGTTTCATCCAGGACTTCTGCATTTGTGCTAGTGACAATGCCTGCAGCAGGATCTCTGAACATCACAGTCAGAAATGCCTCTACAGCTGCTAATGAGCAAGTTAAACACCAAATAAGAAGAAATGACAAATATTGTTGTTACACTTACATATTCCCGTGGGTATTGTGAAGCCAAGCTTTCAGTTTATCAGGGAACTCAATTTAAATAGTTTTTTTCAAGGTGCCAAAAAAGGTGGCAGATAAGGATGCCAAGTTTCTATAGTAACCATGAGAAAAACAGTGATTATCAGCAATATCACATAGGAAAGACAGACTGAATTGTCTTTTCATTTTACATGTAGCCTGTTGCTTAAAAAAATTAAGCCCTTTTTTGGAAAAAAAAAAGAAATACTGTGGAAAAATAAATTGAATATGAAATGCATTATGCAAAATTATTTTCAAGGATTTTCCAGCCTGTGTATCCTTGCCACTTGACTCAGTGTTTAGAGGATGTGCCTTGGAACAGGATGCTTTACAGCTGAAGAATATGTGAATAATAAAGCATGACTTTTCATATTTCCTCACCTAGTAACCCAGGCAGCAGAGGAGAAAAATCAATATTGATTTCTTACTGTAAGCTCCTTCGGACAGAGTGTGTTCTTTGTTTGGCATAATGAGACTCAGGTACAGACAACACTTGGGTACAGCACTGCAAGATTATGAAGTCTTAGAGCTGCTTGGAGGAGTCCACGTGGCACCACAAGGCACCAGGCTGCCAGTGATCTCAGTGTTGCTGCTCTCCACAGACACCTGAAGGCTGAAACCTGGTAATTCAGCTGGACTTTGGAGAAAACCCTGGTTTGGAGAAAACCTAAAACAAAAAGAATGAGAAAAGAGGAGAATCATTCCAGCAAAACAGAAACACACTGCTCTGGGTTGTGTTTCAAAGCAATAAAATGTATTTTAAAGATTTCTTCTTCCTTCTGAACTATCTGAAAGCTGGTTGACTCTTAGCAAGCAGAAAGAAAGCAGAGATATCAGTTATGTCTCACATGTGTAAGGAACAGAAAAGCCTGAGAGACCAATTGGTTGACTTGTGATCTGCTGACTCCGGCAGCTGTACCAAGCTAACTTCAATTCCTCTATTTTTAATGCAAGTCCAAGGAACATTAATGAAACCTTACTAAAATTTAATGCATTTCAAAATTTCTGTTCCCAAAAATCATAACTGATGCCAGGTTTGTAGATATAAATCCCTGCAGTTTCATTAACCTAAGACTTTATGCCCAGATTCAGATATTTTTATCTGTTGGAAAGCATGCTCTAGTGAAAACGGTGTGATTCTCATGGGCTCAAATGTTGCACATGCCTGCTAAGAGCAAATCTCTGTGTTCTTCATCACTTGCCATAACTTCTGGCTTTGACAAATGGCTCAACAAAGCACCTGCTGCGTGTCAGCAGTGCTTTAGTTTGAGGTTCACAGGATGATGATTAAGAAAAACATTGTGAGCAAAACTCAGAGCCCTGGTGAGCCTCTCGTGCTGCTCAAGCCAGAGGTGGTGTTCACAGCATCATGGCAATCAATCCCCATGGATGCTGAAGACGTAAAGCTGCTAACTAGAACACAAAGGGCAAGGACCCCAAACTGCTGATTTTGAAAAGCAGGTTACAACTGCTTACCTATAAAATACTACTGTGCTAATGACAAGAAAACAGATCCTATTTGTACTTGACTATGAACTGGGAACAACTCACCCTGAACCTACTGTCACTACTCACCTGACTCCTTAGCTCATTAAAGGCAGGGATAGGAGTGTGGAGTCTCCAAGGACTCCCTTTTGAGACATCCAAGCTTTGGATGCTTACTGGTGCACTTCTGTATGTGACAGGTTAGTGACTGCCTGCTGTGAAGCCAGGACAAGCACATCCACCCAGACAGGTACTGGCAGACAATCCCTCTGGCACCAGTCTGCAGCCAGTGTTTAGTTGGGCTCTTTTCTCCCAAGAGAGTGGCTATCTCAGATGCATCAGGGACCCAGTCTGGATTCACAGTGGTGCCCTGGAACACCCAACCTCTCCTGTGAGACATGTGGCTATGGAAGAAAATTAATAACATATTTTAAAACCCTTACCACACACAGAGGGAGTGTGGTCCTCATAACTAAATGATGCTAAAATGGCCAGATATGCACAGGCATGTACAAGTCAGCATCTCAGTTTTGAAAGTCAACATTATGATTTCATTGAACTTTTAAACTGATTATGGCATTAGCAAGAGCAGGTACAAATCTTTTTGGATAAGATGGGGTAAGTAAATTATCTTAGTGCAGTATCTGTCTTCCTGTGGATTTCAGTGCTACTCTTCCTTGAATCAATTTGTGATGATATGTTTGTACCTGCCAGAGAGCCAAATACACAATCTGATCTTATGCCAAGCCACTATTAACAACTGCATTTTCAATTGATTCTAAGATATTCATTAACTGGGATCTACAATTACATATAATTTACAGGCATATAATTTAAAATCACTTGCAGTGAGCTTACTAAGCTTGCTTTATGACATTCAAATACATTATTCTTAAAAATTCACTGAGTAGTCAGCTTAAAAATAATTACAGTGGGATAGCACTGGATATAATCAAGTAGAAATTTAGAACAAGAATCACCAGAAATGCCTATAGATCACTTTTGCCATGTGACTTTCACATTCCCTTCAGCTGTCTCCAGGAAAGTGTTATGTACTGAACTGGTGGACTCCAAAGCTGTTCCACTGACTCAACTCCATTAAAACAAAACTCCTTGGACTTCTTGGGTCATGGGCAACTCCTAAGCGACACCTTTTCTCCTACACCTGGCAGCTGATGTTTTAATGATTTATTTACCCTCTAGACAAGTGTCCTGTTGGTTGGGGGATGCTCTTGGCAAGCAGCACTGCACTTTCTCTGGGGCTGGGAATGTCAGGCACAGCTTGGAGCCCAGCAGCAGCCAGAAACATCAGGGTCAGGTTAACTGGATTTGACATCAAAGTACAGTACACAGTATCCATGCACAGTAATAAATCCATGAATAAATAAATACATGCATGGTATTTGATTAATTTTATATAGTGATTTCATTTTCAAATGCTACATATGCTCTGCTTTTTATCTGTATTCTTTCTCTGTGATCAGTAGAGTTACTTTATGTACCATAAAAGCAAAATGCACAGTGATGCAGGCAATTTAAAACTCCAGGTTGGAACTTAGGACCCTCACTGAACACCGCACTGAAGCCCAATGCCGATGTGTTAAATGAATTGCATTATTTTATTGCAAGGATAACGGAGAAACTCATACAAACAGGTTGGAGCGGCCCTCTGAGCACAGCTTGCCACATGAATCACAGACACACCTCCTTGCCTTACCTGAAACAAGACTCCAGTTTTGGAGTGTTGGACCAATCCCTCCCCACTCTTCAGCCCTGTGTTGTTACAGCAGCAAAGCTGATGGTAGCTGATACCCTCAGCATCTAACATCAATTAAAAATACGCAGTAAATGAGTAATGTTTTTCTTTAAATTTGATTAAAACCATGATTTACACATAAACACTACCAACCTTATTGATTCAGCTTTATTTGTTTCCATATGGAAGCTGTGAATATTGGAAATAAATTAGGAACTTTTATGCTATGTGATCTTTCACTGCATTACAACTTAATACAAAGCTATAAAAATAAGACATTGTTTGCCAAATGTATTAATTTGATTGAAAAACTATTGTTTAATTTAAATTTTTAGGTTATATAATAAATTATATGGCTCAGTCAAATTTTGCAAGAAATAAAAGATACTATGAATACAAAATAATATCCTCAGATGTTCTGACTATGCCAATTTGTAGTATTTCCCAGAATTCGGGTCAAAGTAACAGTACAGACATTGCTCATACAAAAGAGTCAAAACTTCCTCATCTTCTTCAGCACTGAGGTGATCTTCACATGTGTGGAGAAAGTAAGAATAAATCACTCTTATTCCCTCAAACAATAGCATGGTAATATCTTTCCGTCAAATGTGAGATTTTTTTCTTTCAAATGTATGATCTCCTGACTTCTGAATTGTTGCCTTCAAGATAACAGCAATTCACATTTTTATTATATTTCTGAAGACTTGTACTTAACTGAGGTGAAATGAGGTCAGCTGGAGTTCACTTAACAACTGGAATTTTCAAAGTCCAATGGAGCAGTTCACCAAAAGTACCTTTACTAATAGTGGATCAAAGTATTCTTAAATGGTATTTTCCTCAATAACCTTCTTAATAATTTTTTAGCTTGAACAAAGACAGTCAGTGCATACCTAAGGCCTGTAAGAATGAAAGAATTTGAATGTCAGGTATCCAGTATGTCACCTAAATATCCAGGATAGGTAAATCTGTGCAAAAGATCTTTCATTATCAGAAAGGAAAAAAGATTCTTCTGGACAATAAAAATTTTAAGGCTAGCTTGTCTAAAGTTATATAAAATGCAAGAAAGTTTTTAGGTGACGGAAATGAATCTTTAGTCTAAAATACACTGATAAAGCCCTACAGGCTTTTCTTACAGATGCTTTATATATTACAACTTCTTTTCTGAACCTGCGCGTCTTTCATATAAGCTAAATTTAAGTCATATGATCTACAGCTTTTTGATAGGAGATAATTCACAGTTGAATGCAATCTGTATCTTGAATTTCATCATAAATGTTCATCCCATACTCAGCCTGCTAATACTGAGTGCTTTGCATGCCCTAAAGCTCCATGATAAGTAATGGCCTGTTCCACAAACAGCAATGGTTTCACAACTCTGAGTCTGTCTACAGCCAGGATCACACTGCAATATATAGGGTACATTATCTGCAGACCAGAAAGTAGGTTGGTGCATTTGATGCACACTTTACAATGCACTTCATCCTTTTAGAAGAGATTTCAGTTTTGTTGCCTCAATAGCATGTAACAAATACCATGAGAGAGAAACTGTCTTTCACTCTAACCAAAGATAAGAAGGTAAAGCCAAATTGTTTCCCTCCCTGCTGTGGGTGCTTCATCAGACCTAGGAAATAAATGAGGTTAACTGGGATATTTTGTTTGGACAGCTCTGCAGTGCAGAAAGAAGGTGAACTGAATGTCTTTTTTCCATTTCAGATCACAGTACACAAGCAAATGGTGTTCATGCCTCACTCCCTCCCACAGCCTTACAATTTCACCTGAAACCATGCTGTTATTTCCACTGCATTCTTCCTTTTATTATTTTGCTTTTCAGTGCCTATGCTTTGCTTCAAAATGATTCGCTTTTCTCCCCTAAGTGTAAATGTCCCTGCCTCTTTACCTTGGAACTGGCCACTCAATATACTCCCTGGTTTGAGTTAGGAATAAGAAATTCTTCAGACCCATCAGAGGTATACCTCTTTCCCCATGTGCTTTGAATTAATAACAAATCAAAATTATATCGCATCCAGGACTAGATGGATTTATATCTTTATATCAATAACTCTCTGCATGTATTTTCATGTGACCAAAAGAGGAACTTAGTTTTCTAGACCTATCTTGTTTTCAAAGTCAGGCTTCTTTCTTCTAGCAGCTCACAAGGCCCCCAAATGCATTATACGGCATTTTTAGGTGTTGTAACAAATTTCCAATGGCAGCATGGAGTATTCAGTTCTGAGCAGACATATGAAAACCTCATTGTTGTTCTTCCTAAACAGAAGTACTACTTAAATTAAGTGATATTCTTCTAATAGTATGTAATGGGTGTATTAGAAGGTGTCTTTCTTGTTTCAAGTGTTACATTCTGGGCAACCTGACAGTATATAGGAAAGAAGTGCTTGCAGCCAAATTAACTTATCAACAGGTCACTTTCAAAGAAAATTTCCATTGTTGTTCATGTTGCCAACACCCACACTTTTGGGGTTGAAACTGCTCAGAATTGCATGAAAAACCTCCTGGCAGTTTAATTTGCATCTCATGGTGAAAGCAAAATCAAAGCTTTTGTCCTTAAATCACTAAAAAATTAAATGGTATTTTAGGTGAAAAAATAACTTGATTTTAAATAAAAATTGAGATCTGTGATATACATTACAGAGGGATGAGTGTTTTTTGGCTGAGCTGAAAGAAGACTGAAGGTAGCTAGTACCTGTTTCATATAACATACCTGTTACATGAAATGAAATGCTGTCCCACTGAAGTCAGAGGAGCTA
>VZTT01018608.1:0-16694 GCA_013400855.1 Buphagus erythrorhynchus | reverse complement strand
GTGTGTGGTGTGTGTGGTGTGGGGGGGGGTGTGTGTGGTGTATTGTGTTTCTGGTGTGGTGTGTGTGTGGTGTGTGTGTGTGTGGATTGTGGAGTATGTTTGGAGTGCGCTGTGTGGAGGTGTGGGCTGTGGTCTGGTGTGTGGGGTGTGGCCATCCTGGGGCCCTGGCACAGGGTGCCTGGAGCAGCTGTGGGTGCCCCTGGATCCCTGGAAGTGCCCATGGCCAGGTTGGACAGGGCTTGGAACAGCCTGGGCTAGTGGAAGGTGTCCCTGTCTATGACAAAGGGTGGCTTTAAGGTCCCTCCCAACCCAAACCATTCCATGGTTCTGTGTGTAAAACACACAATGGGACAGGAGTACATGACCATGTGTGCTCCACAAGTAAATTTAGGCTGAAAAGTTGGAGAAGAACTTTCTAAGCATCAAGCCAGGTATGTTCTGGAAGAGTTTCCCCCTAAGGAAGTTGGAGACGTAACCTTTTATTCTAACTATGAACAGTTTTTAACCTTTAAACATGGGCAACTAATGAAGTTTAGGGACAGATTCCTACTCCACGTCTTCCTTTCTCAAATCCATGTCAGATCTTCCTTTTCTTTGTTAATTTCTATCTTTAATTCCTACGAAGCATTTCCTTTAGTTAACCTGAAAAAGAGTCTAAAACAGACTTGTAAATCAAGATGAGGTCAGATCAGAGGGTTCTACCTGTCCATTCCATACCAGAGAAACTGTGGCTTCTTAGTGAGGACTTCTAACAGGATTTTTGTCTGAGCCACAGTACCATAATGGAGATAATTTGTTCCTTGATTGCAGCAGTCCACTTAAGGAAGTTTGCAGCTGAAGTGTGCAAGCAAATGCAGCTCCTTCCCCACTGGTGGGAAGGGAGGCTGTGCTCCCCTGCCTGCCACCTTCAGTTTCTGCGACTCTGCAGGCCATGCCTGTGTCTTAACTAGGTCAGTCTATATGGAGAGTGGAACCTTAGCTGGTTATCACCCTCGAGAAAAGTGCTGGCTTGGGTTTCAGGCAGAGCTGCTGATCCAACCTGTGGGGAAAGTGACTTCAGTGGAAAAAGCTACTTTTGTGAAGGAACAAAGCAGAAGGTAATTTGAATGGACTTTACAGACTAGCTGAGAAACTCCACTTGGTACCTGCCTGCCTTTGTTCCCCTGTCCCTGCTGTGCATGTGCTCTAAAATACAGAGCAGAACAAGCTACTTGGAGTGTGAAATGCCAGGAATTCTGCCTGAACGGATCAATGTCACTCCTGTGCCAGTGGCATGGCTTTGACTGGGCCGCTGGATGCAAACATCCAATCATAACCTGCAGGCCCAGGAAACACTTCCTTGTAAGAGCCAGCTTGGCAGCATCCTTTTCCAGGAGGTTTGGCAGGATCACAGGGCTGGCAGGCAGAACAATCTCTGCACAGGATGTGGATTGGAAAATACACTCTGCATCCATTGAGATCTTCCTTCATTGTGTCTTCACTGCTTTGTCCTTTCTCCTGCGATGAGATGAAGGTGGATCGCCTGGAAAAAACTGCTTTATTCCAGGAGTTACGTGTACAGCTGAAACCAGAGTCCTGAGCCTGCCCTGAAGGTACCATCTGATACTGCCCAGGCAGAGCCCAGAACATAGTGTTCTGCAGGGCTTCCAGCCCTTCTTTCTCAAAACATCCCAACAGCTTTCCTGGCAAGGAGTCCCTTCCTGGTGTCTCTACCTCACCTTGCTATTCTCTGTGTCACAATGAACCTGAGCCAAAGGTTACTGCTGCTGAAAGAGGGGAGCTGCATTTCCCCAGCCACTTCCTACACTCTGCTGCTTTTAGTGCCTCTGGCTCTCAGAAAGGGCTTTAAAAACTGAGGGACTCTTCTAATCTGTCAGGCAACTAAGGAAGCAAAAAAACCAAAAAATCTATTACGTTTTCTGGATTAGGAAATATAAACCTTTGTGAAAGTTTAGTGAGTGCAAAGAAAAGGGAAGGGAGAGCAGAACTGGAGAGTGAAGACCACTTTCAGCATCTGCCAGCTGGTAAAGTTGTAGTTTCAGCTGTAGTTTCACCCTGTATTTTCAAAAACATCAGGAAAAACTGAAAAGCTGAAAACACAGAAGCGCTCTTCATGGTTCAGAGAGATGTCTCTCCTAATGATGCAAAAATACCTACAGGATAATTATCACAGACCACAAGGCATGTGAATGTAGTGTCCTTCATTCTAGGTACATTTTGGCAGAGTGCAACCCTTAACAGTGAATATTCTGCTCCTTGGGTGGCATCTCGGCTAGCGAAAATAAAGAATTAGCTTGTCCCAGTGGTACACAGGCTGGACTATTGCTGTCAGAACTTCCACCTGTAACTCTGGATGCAGGATGTTCTCTCATGTTCCATTCACCCTGGAGAACCTTCTCCTGCTCTCTAGTGGTAGAAGCACAAAAAAGCAAAAAATGTTCTCCTTCTTCCTGGCCAACTCACACATTCACGCCTCGTTGTTGCTGCACATCCCCAGAAATGGTTCCTAATTCCAAGCTGGAATAGTTCAGTGCAGTATGTATCTGTATGCACAGTGTTTCTTAAGATTGGCAGAGCAATCGTCCTGCTACGTTCTTGAAACTTTTAAAGAAGAGTAAAGTCCTGCCTTTCATGCTGGGGTGGGTACCTCACTGTTCAATTGCAGAGAAAGTGGCAATAGCAGAGAGGCTCCTTGGCTGCCTGGCAGCTGAGGACACAGTCCTTAAATTCACACCTGCAAACACACCTATAAATAGAGTTGAGTCCAAACTAAATGAGAGGTCAATCTGGATTTTAAACAGGCAAACATTTCAGAACAGTGGCATGTCCTGGATTATAAACTAAACAAAAAGTTCCCTTTAACACAGGCAACTCAGAACAGATGAATCAGTGCTGGAAAATTGCAGATTACTCTCTTCTTCATCCCATCCAGTGGAAAATAAGGAATATAAACTTTTTCCTAGTCATCTGCTGACTGTGTGAGTAACATGGTTTGATACCTGGGCAGGCAGCTCTCTGCTTAACTGCCTCAGTTGCTGAAGTATCCATTTTAATCAGAGCTGCACAGCACCCTCTTCTGCTGAGAGGAGCTGAGCCGTGGAACTCCCTGTACTGTCTCTTTTCCTGTCTCTGATGGGCATTTATACACTGAAGAGCAAGGTAAGTATAAAAACTCAATTACAGCAACTAGGGCAGAATCAATAAAGGAATGAGAGGCTGGCAGCTGCATGGATGGGGCTTTATCTCTGCACCAGAATCCTGACACACGACATTACAAAAACATGGAGTGCTCAGATGAGTTATGAAGATTGATATTTATGATTATGACTTGCAATTGTGCTATTTTAAAAACCCACCTATTTGGTAATGAAAACCTGCTGGCAAGATCTGCTCAAAGAGGTGAAATTGCAGGAAGAGTAAAATCAGATCAGTAAATCAAATGCTCTAAATCGTCAGTGAGACACACTACAATTAGGGTTGGATTCAAGCAGGCAGACTTATTGAATTGCAAGCATAAATCCATGGCATGTATGTGCTACCATTCCTTCTGGGAAGCACACACTCACCTCCAGCATTTCCAGACCGACCTCTGCCAAGGGCAGGAAGATAAGGACTGTCTCCCAACATAATGATTCCCACGGACTGCAGTGAGTTTCAGTTGTCAGAGGCTCCCCAGGCTGGGAGGATCCCCATTTCCTTACCTCAGGCTCATGGGGCACACAGATGGTTGGGGCAGAGAGACCTGCTGGAGGCTCAAGCACTTGGCTGAGAGCTGCCTGGGAGCTTCATTGTTACTCATTTGAAATGCAGAACAACCTTGGAACAGCAGGGCCTTCTTCTTTTCTGACTACGAACCNTTTTTTTTTTTTTTTGTTAATCCCACTTGTCTGTTTGCCTTAAGAAAAATTCCAGTTCCTAATGATCTACTGGCCAGTGCATGGAATCTGCAGCACAGGAATGGAAGGTGCAGGAGGTCCTGTGAAAAATGCAGTGCCAGCTCCTGTGTGCTGCACTGTTATCCCTTTCCTTACCCACCACAGGAAAACGTGTGAAGCTGTCAAGTCATGAAACTGCAGGCTGGGCTTTCCTTTCTGGCCAGGGAAGCTACTCAGGACATTGCTGGGGATTTAAGTGACTCATTCCAGTGGCAGCAGTTGTGGCAGCTGGCTCATCAGGTTTAGTGCAAACAAACCTGCCTTGGAATGCATTTAGGGAAATGCTTAACAAAAGCTGCTTTCGGCTCAGTGGCAACAGCTGGATTCTGGTTTTAAGAGGCAGCATTGAACAAGCACAAGTGGAGAGGAATAGCTTGTTCCAGTGGGCTGATTATGGCACAAGGAATTAGGAAATCCTGCATTTTAGTTCCTACCACTGCTTTGTTGAGAGGCCTTGGTGAAATCTTTTAGATTCTCTCTAGTGAGCATCTTCCTTATTTCACCTCCTGTAGCAATAAAACTTGCTTCAGTGAACAGTCACAAAGGCTGGCAGCTTGACATGCTACAAATGAGCCTTGCTTAGAAAATTTAAGCAGGGCATATGGTTTCCCTGGTTTAATTTTTAGTAGAGAGGAAAATTGTCCCAGGAGTATACATGGGAGTGATAACATCTGTGAATTTCCTGTTCTCACTGGAGGAAAACACAGATCTAAAGGCACTTCTGTCTGTTTTCTCCTATTTCAGATCCTCTCTCCTTGGTCCCTTTATAAAGAGGAATTAGAATAAAAGAGTGGGTTTATGAGGAAACAACCCCTCAAACTAATTGGGTTTTTGCTACAGCATGGTGAGGAATTATTTAAAAGAGACAGCAAGACTGTTGCAGGTTTTTAATCTTGAGTCCAACATTGATTTAATTGTGGTAATGTGTCCAAGTAACCATTGTGCCTCACTTTCCCTACACAGAAACCAGACACAAGGTGCTGAAGTGAATTTGTGCACCTACCCTAAGCAGCACCTTTGGTGCACAGCAGTTATTTCAGTGGCTCCTTGATTTTCTTTGTATGTATCCTGCAAAACTGCTGGAGGGAACTCAGTAAATGAATGGTTACTCGTCATCCAGCCTTGGGAATGGCTCCATCAGTTCTCCAAAGTGCCAGTTTATTACTCATTTTACTGAGCTACGAGGCATGAATAAAATGTGAAGGCTGAAGCTGACTTCTCTGCACTTGGAAATCCATGCAATATAATCACCCAGGCTGGGAAATCTCATTATTTTGCTTTCAATTTCTCCAGGAAAACAAATATTTTGCACCAAAAGAATTTACTATTTGTAGGTTTCAGTTTGGATTCACCATCCCATCACACTGCCATGCTCCCAGCAAGATACTTGCAAAAAACAAAGACACAATCCCCAAGAATTCATTGGGAGTCTTCCTTTGAAGCAGACCCAAAGAGTGATCAAATAGACCACTGTAAGAAAATCCAGAATGCTGAATTCTGAGCACAACAAACCTCCCACAGGACAGGAACTCGGATGAAAAGGATCTGCTTCGGGCCACTTGAGAAGGGTCAAAAGGAGTCCTGAGAGTTTACCAACCTCTTGGACACCTTTGTAGAGTCATCAATAAATGGGATAACGAGATCTGATTTATACCATCCATTGGAATTTTCAAAAGGCTTTGGCAAATCCTTTTTTGAGGAACCTAAGCAGTCAGAGAGGGCAAGGGAAGGTCCTAACATGGGTAAACAAGAGAAAGGGATGGTAAAAGTAAGTGATTGAATGCCAGAGGAGCTCCTTAAGGATTTGTGCTGGATGTAAGCAGTAGAGCATATTCCCAAGTGACTCAGAAAAGGGTGTGAGCATTCTAGTCACTATTCCTGTTCATTTGCTTTTCCGTTTTCCAGGATTTAATATAGAAAGGAACATTATTAACATTTACTCTGGCTTCCTTTGCAGCATGAGCTGGGACAAACCCAAATTGATTGCAGATTCAAATCTAGTATCTGGGATTGAGCTAAGGCAGACCTTTTATGAAAAAAATCTAATCCTCTTCTTAAAATTTCCTGTGACAGAGAATCTATGAGAACTTCATCATGTCAATCTAGATGTTAGCTGCCCTCGACATGAAAAATTATTAACTTAATTCTGGCCTGGAGGCGTGGAGCTTCTAGGCAGCGTCTCTTTTGCAACTCCATCTGCTGGTGTGAGGAGTCCTCTGTGTTCAGGTCTCCACCTCTCCATGTGGGTACTTACAGATGATTATCAAATAATTACTTACACTTCCTTTTCCTTTACCAGAAAAGATTACGCTCTCAGGATCTTTTCTGTTAAAATCTGTCTTCCAGTTCTTTTCTGCTGAGCAGGATCTTAATCTTGAATTTGGTGCAAACATCTGCTCCCACAAGTCCTGGGTAGAGCTTAACCACCTTTGTGGGGGTCTTCTGCATCTGGAGACCCTTCCAGCCAAGGGGAAGGGCAGGATCATTCTCTGTCCGTCCCACTCCAGTCTTGTCCCTACTAGAAATGTTAAGCATTCTCTAGTACTGAAAGGGCAAACACCTGCTCTGAACTCTATCCCCTCCTGAGAAGTTTGAATTTATAGAAGCAACAACACAATTGTGAGCTTTCCCCCCATTACTCATGAATGAGGTGTTTCCATCACCACACATTTCCAAAGAAATCCTGTCACCTAATCCTGTTAAGTGAAGCCAGCAAATCCAAGGAAGTGGAAGTTTGTTGCTTCACTGAAACAAAGATTTGAGAAAGGTTTTGCAGAAAGGTGAAAAACAAAGAATTAACAAGCTCAGAAGTGGCTAATAACATATACACAATTGTTCTTGGAACAGACTTTGGTCACAGCTTGTCAAGTGTCTGCTATGACATGAAGTTGCTCTGAAGGGGGACAGTGGTGGCTTTGTTGTTGTTGAACCTGAAGTGCCTCCTCTGGGCTGGAGTGTGCCCTGGGATGTCCCCACTCCAGAGTGCTCTTCAGCCTGCCATCTCTCCGTGGGAGCAGGAGGAGATGGTGGCGGTGTCTGGGTGTGCTTTACTCAGCTACTTTCTGTATCTGTGAATGTGAACACAGCCAGCAGAAATCAATGTTTTGTGCCAGACTCTGTGGGAACACAGATAACCTGGGAAACTGCCATTTTACCCAGCCCCAGAGAAGGATGAAAGTGCAGTGTGTAAGTCCTGGGGGCCAGCTAGAGTGAGACACTGAACCTCTCTGTGCACTGGTGGCTCTCCAGGGACCATGGTCAGCCTGTATGCCAAGCAGGGAGCAGCTGAGCCATGAGGGAAATGCTGCCAAAATCAGGTAACCACAACTTGCTTCTCCCCATCATCCCACCACAGATCAGCCACATGTGGGGCTGCATGTGCTGTCACCTCGTCCAAAACTCTGCCAGAGAGATTTAAGCTTTTTTGCAAAAAAACTCCAAAAAACGGAAACGTTTTCATTCTCCTAAATTGCAGCTGGTGAAGCAAATGCCCTTTCCCTGTTTGCCTGATATCCCACAGGAAGCATCTCAGTGAAGCTGCTCCATTGAACTGAAGATTTAAGACACCATCAGGCAGTAGGGAGAGCACAGGAGGGAATATGATTCTGTCAGCTAATGGTTCAGGGGGAAATCAGGAAGGCCTGTCTTCTGTTCTGCTCCCAGGAATGTCTCTGCAATTCACATGGGACACAGCCTTGTCTGAAGACAGCCCAGGAAGCAGCATCTGGAACTGCTGGGTGTTGCCCTGCCCCTGCATTCAGCAGCACTGAGCAGTAACAGCTGCAGTTTCTCATTGATTTCACCAAAAGAAGCTTCAGTGCATCCACAGAGGAGCCAGGTGAGGGATCCCTCCCCTGCACAAAAACACACACGAGCCTACCATCCACCCAAGCAAATTAATTGCAGTGATGAACTGATACTAGCAAGGCAACAGCCTCCAGGGTCTGCAGAGCTTTGTTTAAACCCTCACACAAAGGTCAGCAGAGTGTTGAAAACCAATGGAAACACAGGCTGTGGAAATCAGTCTGGGGGGAGTCCCTGAGTGGGCCCTCGGAGCACACAGGTGGGCAGGGCTGGGCAGTCTGCTTCTGTCTGCTCTGCTCCAGGAGCATCCCAGAATTTGGCATTGTTTATCAGGATGGCACTGGGGAGGAGGAAATCTTAGTTCGTCCTTGGCCTGAGAACCAGGGAGGTGCCTGCAGGATAGAATTAATTAGCACAAGGCAAAGGGCATCCAGGGAACGACAGGCACAGGTAAAGAAACATGGAATGAACCTTCTGCCTCCCCCCTCCTGGCTTTGCTGGGTATTTTGTCTTTGCCAAGTGAACAGCACCAGCACTTTATTTAGTGAGAAATCCAAATCTCATTTTATTATTAACCACTTGAGTAATCCATTGCCTCCTAAACTACCATTTAAAAAGAGAGAAAACCACATTTTCTCTTTTTTTTTTTCCTTTCCTTCACATACAACCTTCTTGTTTACAAAGCCAGCAGGTTTTGCTTTATCTTTCAAAAGAAGGAAATTCCCTTTTTGATAAAGATAAGGTGTTCAGAATGTCAGCTTAGATAGTTGAGATGAAGAATGACCACAAAGCAGCTTATAATGGAAGTTATGCTTGTCCTTTATGGTGGCATTGCAGCACAACTTCCTCATGCAGTGCAGACAATGACCCTGCCCTCTTTCCCATGTTCTCATGGAGCTCTTCCCTCCCCTTCTGCTTTGGATCCCCCCTTCTCTGTCTTTTCCCTGCTCAACTCCTCTCACCAAAGCTTTCTCTGCACTTAAACAAGCAAAAAGGAGGCAGCTCTCAGCTGGCATCTGGAAATGAGCTTGTTTCCTCTGCTACCATATTCTGTTCTCTGCTGGCTTTTGACATCAGCAGGATTTTCTGTACCACCTATAATTGAACAACAGCAACAAATGACTCACAGAGCCCCAGACTGGACATTTTTTGATCCAGAATTGAAGGCAAAGCTTGATCAGCATAAGCACAAATGTGCATGTGTAGACACAGGCAGGAGCAAACTGCAGGGAATAACCTTGGATTTAGGATAACCACGAGACCTTTCTGGTGCTGAGTGGGCTACAGGCAGTGCCACCCAAGGGTGGGGTTCTACAGCAAAGCCCAGACAGAGCAGGTCTTTATTTTAATCTCACATTTATTTGCAGCCTTATCAAATGAAGCATTTTCCCTTTCTTCTCCTTATCTCCTGAGGCCCTGGGCACAGCTGACACTGCTGCTGAGCCACACACATGGTGGTGGCACAAATCCTTTCCCTGCAGGATAATGGGGATGTGTGGAGGACTCAGGCTGGCCTAACCTGTTTGCTTGTTTGTAGAGGCTGTGCTTGTGCCAGTAAGAACAAAATGTTGGCAGAAAGAAATACTCTGTGTCCCTTGGCCTTGTTTTCATGGCAGTGAAGCTCTACTTTGCTGAAGTTACGGAGTGGAAAGGATAATTCCTGAAAATCCCTCTATGGGCACCATGGCCAGGGTGTCTGCATGGGATAACTCCTGAAAATCCCTCTGCGGGCACCAGGGCCAGGGTGTCTGTATGGGATAACTGCTGAAAATCCCTCTGTGAGCACCATGGCCAGGGTGTCTGCATGGAATAACTGCTAAAAATCCCTCTGTGGGCACCATGGCCAGCGTGTCTGTATGGGATAACTGCTGAAAATCCCTCTGCGGGCACCATGGCCAGGGTGTCTGCATGGAATAACTGCTGAAAATCCCTCTGCGGGCACCAGGGCCAGGGTGTCTGTATGGGATAACTGCTGAAAATCCCTCTGTGAGCACCATGGCCAGGGTGTCTGCATGGAATAACTGCTGAAAATCCCTCTGTGGGCACCAGGGCCAGTGTGTCTGTATGGGATAACTGCTGAAAATCCCTCTGTGGGCACCATCTGCTTGAAGCTCTTCTACTTCAGACATGCTGACCAAGCTTGGGTTTGCAGTTTGGCTGTTTTCACAAGTCCAGGGATATTGAGTCAGAATGAAAATGCCTTGAGGTTGTTCTCCCAAATCCTGACTTCTTGCTTCCTGCCAGAATAAGTGAACATTGCAGAGTCATGCCTGGTATCCATCATTGTGTCAGTTCCCTCCTACTAATATTTCAACCTGTTTGATAATTTAAAATAAATTTGACGAGGGATTTTATCTAAAAGTGAGTATTTTCCTACAAATTTATGGAAGTAGGTGGCTGGAGTAAAGAGAGAATTCCTCCTGAGTCATAGCATTATAGAATTAGAGAGTAATTTAGGTTGGAAGGGATCTCTGAGAATCTTCAGCTCAAAGCTGCTGCTCATGGCACCAGCATCAATAAATGAGCAGACTGGAGAATCCATGTGCTGTGAATTATGGAGAGAAGGTTTGTGTTGAATCCTGCACATTGGACATGGGATACTCCACTCACAAGGAATTTCTTTTATGGTCATCTTGTTTCTAATTATTCTCCTATTTCAAAATTTTCAATCTTCTGCCCCTCTTCAGCAAATGGAGGGAGGGAGGTAATGCTAAAGATCCCTGAGGATTGTGAGTTCCTAAATCAGAGCTGTACAAGTGCCTGACAGGGGGGACTGTGAAGCTGTAAAACTTCGGGTTGGAAATGTAATGTTGAGTTTGATTAACTTCCTCTGAGAAAAAGAGAGGTTTCAAGTGAGCCCAGGCAGAATGGCTCTCACCAAGAGCAGAGTCTGGACTTGCCAAAGCTGGAGGCTGCCATGACTGCTGTGGGAGCAGTAGCACATTGGCCGTTCAATCCAGCACTGCCTGACCATCCAGAATAGCACAGTGGCTGTAGACAGGAGACACATCAGCAGGACAGGCTCCAGAGAGGGATCCATTATTGTCTGGGAGGCTGCAGCTCATTAAATGCTGCTGAAAGGCACTATTTTGAGAAGGACTTGTTTGATAAGCACTAAGCTGATCCAGTTGGAGCAAACCTCTCCATGCTGTCTGAACCCTCTCCTGAATAACTCCAGATCGGGGGAGAAAAATAAGCTAGTGCTCAGTTTTTAAATGGAAATTTGATGGAATATATATTTGGAAGGCAAATTTTGTTGAAGTCCAAGATACAAGCTCAATATGAGCATTTCACTGTGAATACTGGAGAATTCATTGGTAGAGTTTAGACAGGAACTTTGTGAGCTAATCGTGACTAAATCATGCAGCTGCTCTAATCTCAGCAGCTCCTCTGAGCTCTGTCATTTCTCTTCCTTACAGCTCCATCCATGGTTACCTGTCTCTGTTTTCCTATTTCTAGGAAGGTTTCTGTTCTCCAAGGGGAACATTAAAGGTCAGGTGGTAAGATGCTCATGCTAATCACTCAGTTCCTAGCTGGGATTTTCAGCTGCTTGCTCCAGAGAAGATTACCAGCTTTTGCAGAACATCCTGGAAATCTCAGGGGGTTATTTGCTGCAGAGTCTGGGAATTCTTTCCATAGCCACCAACATGGCTGAACTTTTGGATAACATGTCCTTTTTGTAGTCGGGTGGCAAAGCTGTTGGTTGTCAGCACACTCCCAGCAACCCCCTCACACCCTAGACATGTAGTCACATTTTGATCTTAGTTACGAGGGCGAAGAGAGTGGCCTTGCTCTGGATTTATTTACACTCCTGGAAGCTGGAGTTAATATTGCTTTCCAAGCACTTCCTGGTAGCAGCTTTTCCATCCTGTTGCGTCTCTCACTCCCACTGCTGCCTCCCGTGCCAGGCTCCGCAATCTGCCATCGCTGGGGATCTGTTCAGTGTCTCTGGGCTCCCACCGATGGACTTTGAACCATTCTGCCTCAAAACCCACAGCAACTCTTCCTTCCATCCTGACAGCAGCTCTGGGGGATCCTCCGTGTCTGTCCCCCTGCCAGATCCCAGCATCCAGGCTTGGATCTCCCTTGCCATTGCTCAGCTGATTCCTTTATCCAGCCTGGTGCCCTCTGGCCCTTATATTGGCCTGGACATCTGTTCCAGTCCCCACTCTGCAGCTCCTCTAAGGAACATGGAGAGCAGGAGGAAAGCCCAGGCTGAATTTCAATGGGTGCAGTGTGACAGCACACCTGGGTAATGAATAGGGCCAAGGGCCAGCGAGGATTTGTGTATTTATCACGATTATTTCCTCATTATCTCCGAGCTATGATAAAAGATGCAGAGGCAGCGAGTGCAGCCTCTCCCACCAAAACTCCAAGGCAGATTTTCCCTGGTTTGTAGTGTTGAATATTTCATGAGTTTCAAATGCCAATTATGAGTTACCTGCTGCTTGCTAGGAACAATAGGCAGCTTTGAAAGAACTTGTTCCCGTTCTTCCAAGCCCTGCCATATATTTAGTGACTCCTTTTTTACCTGAGAATCTAGAGGCTCAAGGGTGATGATGGAAACTCTCACCCAAGCAAAGGTGGGCCTAAAAGACCAGCTTGCACTGCTGTTTCTGTACCCTGAGCCACAGGATATCTGTTCTTAAGGCTCTTAGTTTATTCTTCTGTAGTCCTGAACTCATTTGGAATGGGATTTTTCACATTCGCAGTGTAGCACCGGATTTTTATNTATTAAAAATATATAAATATGAGCTGGCAAAATTCCTTAAGAAACAAATGGATCATTGGCTGCTTCACCTGCATTCTCCCCACTAAATCCATTCCCTTTGTACCTATGCCAAGTCCCTTGGAGCAGTATTGACAAATATTGTTAAAAAGGAGATAATTTCCCTCAAAACCAGTTTTGTCTTCTCCTGACAAGTGACTTCTCCATTCCCCCTTAGAATGTACTGTGCAGCAAGTGATACGCAAGACAGTGAAATATTCTAAATATCTGCCTCTAAAGGTGCATTTTCTGCCATGGAAAGCACTGCCACAACGCTGGCAATAAATTCCATCTCTGATAGTGATTTCATACCATTAGACAAAGATAATTCCCATTCCCTACACTTAGTTCTTGGAAGGCTGTCAAGTAAAATACCATTACTTTGAAGTTCTCTCAATACAAAATTGTCACTACATTTTAAAGACTTGAGAAATTCCTCTGAGTTTGGTTACCTGGAACTGTTGGAGCCAAGATTTTAGAAGTGTTTGGGAACCCACTCTTGGAAACAGATACACAAGGAGGCACCTTCTGGATTTAGCACTTCAGACGATTCCACGGGCCCACGGATCTTCCTTAGATTCATCTTTATTACAGGGAGATGTAAAGGTAGCTGTGGTCTGTAGGTGAGGAATTCCAGGTGTGATGTACAGACTGGCCAGTGGGGTGTGGGCAGTGCCAGGCTCCCGGGCACAGGGGTATATCTATCCCTCTGGAATGGTGCAGTGTGTGTCTTCAGTCCAGCTCAGCCTCTGCTCCCTGTCAGTTCCCTGTTCTTGCACAAGGGATGGAGCAGAGTTCTGCTGCTGGGTACCCTGTGGTGTTCTCAAGGCTGGGAGAGAACCTGATCCCAACACCAAATCAGGCACCACAATCCCAGGCAGGCCAGGGAATGGCAGTGCATTTTCTGAGTGCCAGCCAGAACACCTCAAACTGAGAGAGGACAAACAGCCTGGTTCCTTGAGCACGTCCTTTCCTGCTCTGTCATTCCCTGGGAACACGAGGGACTACGCTTAAGAAGCTGCATCAGTTTCAGATGTTGTGCACCTCATTAATCAAAACATATCCTTTTAGAAGGCAGTTGATTGCAGCTCAGGCACAGAAGTGCTTACACTTCAGCATCCCTAGTGCCTGGAGGAGGGAAGAAAAACAGAGAAAAGACCTTTAGTGCTCTCCCTGGCTTAGTTCACACTATCTAATCTACAGGAGCATTGGAAAAATGAAATTTATTTCCCCAGAAAAGCTTGTTCTATTAGAAATTGTGATGAAAATAATAATATTAAATTATATTTGCACTGTAGAATATTGGGAATGAGTCACAGACAGTCTGGCTGTGCCAGGAGGTGGGAGAAGAAGAGGAGCAGGTAGAACACATGGAATTCTAGGAGAGAGCAAGGGGCACGGAGAAAGGATTCAGGAGAGAGCAAGTGGCAAGGAGAGGCAAACAAAGATGGGAAGATGGCACACAAAGATGTGTGTGCTTGAAGTCACTGCTGAGCAGCATTTCCTTGCCATGGAGCTGCAGGGACATCCTGCTGCTCTAATGGCACAGTCACCTCTGGCCAGTGGCTCCTGCAAGGGAAAAGGGGAATATTTGCTCCTGAAAGCAGAAGCACAGAGGTGAGGTGGGGATTTCCTCCCTGCCTGCCGTGGGCATTCTTTGCCTGTGCTCAGCCTCCCTGCCTGTGCACTTCACGTGGTTTCCTTCTCCTAGCAGGTAGGATTTGCAACGTCTGAAACAACAAACATTCTAGAAAGCCTCAGATGCTGAATCTCTGCAAAAATATATACCAAAATCTCTCATGAGGCCGAACAGATTATTAATTTTACTTCACTGGTTTCAAAGGCTTGGCACTAGGAACGATTTGAACCACTTTATCAATCTAGGAGCTTTTTAAACAGAATAAGCTGCCATTCCCAAAGAAGCACAGGCGAGGCTGATTGCCACCTCTTTTCCTCTTTTTCTCCAGAAAAACCCTCTCAAATATCAAAAGAATTTAGGGAAATGCCTAACTGTAGCCGTTTTTCCGCACTGCTTTGGCCTCTGTCACAGGAGGTGCCCTGTGGGCAGCAGGGAGGGGCAGCAGCACTGGCAGCCGGAGCTGTTTCCCGGAGCAGCCTCGGCGGGCAGTGCTGACTCAGAAGCCCCGTGGGATGTGGGGTTCCCCCGCCGCAGGGAGAGCCCCGAGTCCTCCCTGCCAGCCCAGCCTCCCGCAGGCCAGCGGCAGAGCTCGCCCAGATGCAGCCGCCTTCCATTTATTCGGTTTTCAATGACTTCTCCAGATCCAGCCCCGCAGGAGAGCAGTGGTACCGACAGCCAGGGAAAAAAGGGTCCTTCCAAAGCTCCGGGATGCTGCAGACGGGGGCAAAGGCAGCGTGTTCCCGACAGGAAAACTTCTGCTGGGGAACACGGGCACTCCCGAGCCCCTGCTTTGCACGCAAGCGAGATTTTCAAGGTGAAGCCCTGGTTTTCCTTTAGATTTGTGTTCGCCCCTTCCCACAAAACCCCCCCGTGCCTTCACGAGCAAACCTGCCCCCAGCAGCCACACCTCCGGGCGGAGCAGGGAACGCCCGCATCCAAGAGAAAAAGGAATATTCTCGCTGCTATTTATTTACTGTGTCGTGTTTACGATGCCGCTGTCGATAAGCTGGCGGCGGCCCGGCGGCCGTGGCCGCTGAGGCGGGGCGGGCCCAGGGTGCCCGNCCCGGGGCGCGGTGCCCGCGGCGGCGGCGGCAGAGCGCCGCGGTTGCCGGGCGGTGCCCCTTTAAGAAGCCTGGGTGCTGTCTCAGGTAGGCAGAGCCTGTGCGCTGTAGTCGCTCCTATGGCAACCCAATAGAATGGGATCGCTTCATGAATATTCCCAGGAGCAGAGGCTGCATGAGGAATAAGTGATGACAGTGATGTAAGCAAACAGTGGCCGCTGCAGGTTGCAGTTCATTGTGTTATTGGCCAGCAGGTTGAGGAGTTTGAGGCTTGAGCTTTGCTTTCCGGATGATGTCTGCCCGCCGGGATCCACGGCACATTTGCATCTCGAAGCCAACATGGCAAGGCGGCTGCTGCCGCCGCTGCCGCCCTCCCTCGCCTTCCAGCCAGAAGTGTGTGGCTCTCCTCTAGACTTCTTTCCCAGTGCTCGGCATCTGAGCAGACAGGGATTGCAGTAACACTCACCAAGGGGAGACAAGCAGCAAGTAGCCAAATCGGGACAACGGAGGAGAAGGGGGAGCTTTTTGTACCTCCCTCTTATTTTATTTTATTTTTTTTTTTCTTCTTTTTTTTTTCCCCCCCCTCCTTTCCTTCCCTTCTGGATGCAGATCCTGTGTTTTGATGCAGAGCCTGTGGATGCCACAGCCTGGTAAGGAGATGCCACGCCAGTCTCTGGTCCCCCGTGCCCCGTGAGCCGGGGGCAGGGGCCTGGGGGCAGTGCCGGTTCCCCTCGCTGGGCAGAGCGGGGGGTTGTCTCCCTGTCCCCGAGCAGCAGCAGCAGCAGCGGCCATGGACAAGCTGCCCCCCTCCATGCGCAAGAGGCTCTACAGCCTGCCCCAGCAGATCGGACCCAAGGCGTCGATCATGGACGAGGAGGATGACAGCGACAAGGACACCCGCAGGAAAAGCATCAGGCTCAAGCCACTGCCTTCGCCCTCTGCTGGGAGCACCCGGGCCCTCGGGGGGGACCCCGGCCGAGGGGGGGACCCCGGCCTGCTGGAGACGGAGGCCGGCGGCAAGGGCGCCAAGACCAGCACCAACGGGGACTGCCGCCGCTTCAAAGGGAGCCTGTCCTCGCTCACCAGCAGGCACCTCCACGACGCGGCCGAGGAGAAGCGGCTCATCGGCGGCGAGGGGGAGCCGGCCTCTCCCGGGGAGGAGAAGAGCCCCCCCGGCAGCGGCGAGCTGGAGCAGGGGCTGCCCGTGCCCCCACCGCCCGCCTCCCCCACGGAGCCGCAGCAGCCGCCTCCCCGGGCCTGCTCCTCGAGCTCCATCAAAGTGGAGGGAGGTGGAGGCTGCGACCAGATCACCCCAGATGAAGAGCAGAGGCTTGGCCAGGCCGGTTTCATGCAGAGGCAGTTCGGGGCCATGCTCCAGCCGGGGGTCAACAAATTCTCCTTGAGGATGTTTGGCAGCCAGAAGGCCGTGGAGAGGGAGCAGGAAAGAGTTAAGTCTGCCGGGTTCTGGATCATCCATCCCTACAGCG